>JABEYC010000329.1:0-48331 GCA_013266195.1 Fusarium zealandicum
GGCGGGCGGACGTCTTTTTCGCTTGTTTTTTTTTTGGCATTCATTTGCTGACAGCTGATAATTAAGGCATTGACAGAAGGCGCCTCTTTCAATACAGGTGCTCGGTAGCGAAACGAGGGCTGATGATAGCGTTTATACCGACTGGACCGCCACTTGCAGGTGAGGTAGCAATATACCTTTGGCGGGAGTGTCACCATGTATCACAATACCAACATATGCACCCCGGCTTGTCTCTCGCGCCCTGTTTTGTGGGAGTGCCCCAGGCCAAAAGAGTCAATGATGTAGTAGTGGGGGTCAGGGGTCGAGAAACGACGGCGTCTTGTTGTTGCTCTATCATGGAACTAATCAAGGGCGTGTCGGGGATGATTTACGGCCTTGTCCTGGCCTGTCTCTGACCGGCGCTGCCAAGTCGAGAGACGGTCGACCTTGGATGTTTGTTATTCAGCTTCTGAGCGACGATCACGGCTGCATTCATAGACGGCTCGGATTCCTCTTGGACGAAACCGCTCCCCCTTGTGTTTCCATCTGACTCTTGTTGTTCTGCTCTTGCACAGCGTTTTTTCCACTCGACTGCTCAATTGCAAAGATTTCCATTCAAAAGCCCAATCTGCCCAGCCCGTCCACTTACAGGTTATGATCCCTACAGTGTGGTATCCCTTGAGGCCGGCTACATCATAGCATCGCCGATCCGAACCACCAGGAAACGCCCGCCTTGCTCTAGCATTCGTCGCCACAGCCATCATCATTGGGCCGTTACGATGTCTGTGGTTAAATCTCCTCCCCCGACCAACCCAGCCTTTCTCATGCCGCCAGACTGCGGCGGTCCTGTTCGTCCCCATTTCAACTCTCAGCGTACCGCGGATCGTTTACGAGAGAGCTCGTCGATAATCTCTCCGCCGTTTAAGATGGGAGGCACCATCAGAAAGGGAAGGACTTCGGTCTTTAAAGAGGTGGGCCTGGATGATGACTACCAATATCCCACTCCATCCTCCGCCCCTTCACTTCTACCGAGCCAAAACCATGCCACAGAGGCAGGCCTCACACAAACATCAACACCAAACAAGCGGGATTACCATCAAGATGATGATGATGACGATGACGATGACGATGACGATGAACACAACAACAACAACAGCGGAGACGAATCATCCGGCAGCAAGCGTCAGCACAAACCGCAACTATCATTAACATCACCAAAGACTTGGTTCCCCAAGCTAGCAAACCCCAAGGGCCGCCCCAGAATCAAGAGCACCTCAAACCCACCTCCAGGCGTCTCAAGCCTACAGCGGTTCACAATGATTGCCTTGCTCATCGCCATTGTCCTCCCGGCTTTCAGCTGGACAAACGGCCAATCACGTACCGAGATGAATGGCGCCAACGCTGGTGTCATAGTGAAGCGAGAGAAGAGTCCCACTGAAGTCTGCGCCAGATGGGCTTTCCAAGCTGCTCAGCTCAATGGAACCCTTTACATGTATGGCGGTCGAGCCAGGTCCAAGGCCGACCAAGAGGATGACACCTGGAACAACTACTTTCTCACTTTGGATCTCACCAAGGACTGGGACGTCGATTCTCCTGCTCTCACGGGCCTCGACAGGCCAGATGGCCCCCCAGAGGTGTCCATGGGCTACCTCTGGCACGACTACGACAATCTCTACCTCTACGGAGGTCAGTTCTCCGACTCACCTTACGTCGACCCTGAGCCCGAATCCATCTGGTCATACTCCATCAGCGGCAATAAGTGGACCGAGATGAAGAACCCCAAGACATCATCTGGCAACGAATCCGAGGCCGGAGGTCAGCCTGTTCATCGCGCCGGCGAGGGAGCAGGCCTCTCCGTCCCAGAGCTCGGTCTAAGCTGGTTCTTTGGTGGCCATGTCGATTGGGCTACAACCCCAGGCTGGTCGCGCGACATCGACAGGGTCTACCTCAAGAGCCTGCTCGAGTTTACCCATCCGGGCTATGTGAACACGGGTGTCGACGATCTCTCCGATGGTACCGGCGCGCCTGAGAATGGTGCTTTCCGCAACATCACCAAGGCAGGGATCCAGAGCGGCAACTTTACAGAGAGAGCAGACGGCGTGCTCGTCTATGTTCCCGGCTGGGGAGACCAGGGCGTCTTGATCGGTCTTGCGGGCGGAACGGAAGAGGATTTTGTAGAGGATCTCAAGGTCCTAGACGTCTACGACATTGCCAACTCGAAGTGGTTTCACCAGGAGACATCGGGAGAGGCCCCCGGCGTCCGCGTCAACCCATGCGCCGTCATTGCCAGCGCGCCCGACGCCTCGAGCTTCCAGATTTACGTGTTTGGCGGCCAGAACCTACCCTTTGTAAGTGCCCATCCACATATCAACCCTCCGCAGTCGTGATGCTTACACCGCTTGCAGGGAAACCAGACACAGCTCGATGACATGTACATCCTCACCATCCCCTCTTTCACCTGGATCAAGGTCGACCAAAAGGGCAAAGATGTACCCGCTGGCCGCGCCGGCCACTCGTGCGCCTTGTACGACGGCCAGATGGTCGTCATCGGCGGCGTCGGCAAGGATATCGAATGCGATCCCGGTATGCACGTCTTTGACCTGTCGACGCTTGAGTGGCAGGACAAGTTCCGCGCTGGCGATCACGACGCGGACCACCACCCAGACAACTTTGTCCTCGCCAATTCCCACGGCTACTCAGTCCCCGACGCTGTCCAAAAGGTCATCGGTGGAAAAAAGGACGGCGGCGCTACGGCTACCAAGCCCGCTGCCGGAGTCACTGACGGTCCCTTCGCCACGGGCAAGGCGCCCGTCTTCACCGTCACATCTGGGCCTACGGCGACGGTGCGAGTTGGCGAGACGGGCGGTCCTGGTAGCGGCGATAACTCAGACGATGTGAACGGCGGCCTCGTCGCTGCGGGTGTTATCGCCGGCATCTTTGGCGCCCTCGCCCTCTACCTCGGCTTCTGCGCCTGGCTATACCGCCGCCAAGTCCGCGCCTACAAGCAACACCTCGCCGTGTCGAACCGCTACTCCGGCGCCTCTACCAACGCACTGAACAGCACCTTTGACCCATCCAGCCAACCCTTGGCCGGAGGAGCAACTGTCGTCGGCGGCGCAGTCGCTGCTACGCGACCCAAGCGCACCAAATCGGGCCGCAGCCTCTTTGGCTGGGTCGGCTCCAACCGCGACAACGACCGTACGTACGCCGCAGAGGCCAAGTGGCGCCCTGAATACGACGACGAGACAACGCCCGGGGAGTCGAGCGGCAGCGCGACTAAGCGCAGCGAAGATACCAGACCCGGGACGAGCGGCAGCGGAGGTTCGACCGAGGGCCTGCTCGAGGGCCAGGAGCCGAGCTTCTTCAACGTGGTCATGGGCCCGCGGAGGGCGCTGCGTGTTGTCAACAATGCAGAGTAGGAGATGGAGTATATACGAAGTTAATGAAACAAAGAGCGGTAAAAACCACCGACGTTACTGGATACAAGGACGGGGTCTTGATTATTTATTATGCTGGGTGGGATGAGTGATGATGACGAACGATACATGTTTTGGCGGCAATTCCCAGCGCCGCTGCATTCGCTGATACCCCCTTTTCATTCTGCCCCGTAGAGGCATCGTGTAACATGAATTTGGCATCCAAGTGTAGTACAGATTTTTCAAGAATTACTTTCAAAATGATGATTTTGTCATAACATCGTCTAATCGACCCAGTTGTATATATAAAACCAAAAGCTCAAGATAGACCGAGCATAACCGCAGAGTACGATCCGTACAATGCATGCCCTCTTGCGCCGCAAACGCCAGACTCTAGCCAAATGTGCCTGTCCCAGTCTTCGCTAAAGATGATATCCATGAAAATACCCTCGAGACTCGTGTCGTCCCGTGCAAATCATTTACGTGACCACTTCTTGAGCTGCTTCTCGGGGATGGTGTTGACAAAGGCTTCGCTGAGGAAATGCCGCCAGACCTTGTTGCTCTTTTTGCGCGTGGCCTTTTGGCCCTTGCGTCCCTTGTGTCCCTTCCTGGTGTTGTCAACTTCAGAGTCGGTGTCGTACTCAGCCGGTTCAGAGACATCCTCCGGCTCGAGGTCGTCGTCGTCTTCCGATTCGTACTCGAAATCTTCGTCAAGCTCTTCAAGTGACTTCCCCTTGCCCTTCTTGCCCTTCTTGCCCTTCCGCTTCGCAATTCTATGTGCCAGTCTCAGATAACTCCTGACCGTTAGATCAGGCAGCTTAAAGATCTTGTCGGTAAAAGTGTCATACTCGACCTCGTAGTTGAATTCTCGCGGCTTTGGCTTGTCGTGGTTGGGTTCTTCGTCGCTAAAATCGCCATCGTGCCACCTGGACTCACCGAGCGAGTCCGTCATGTCATTGTTGATGTATGTGAGGTTGGCAAAGTATTGTGTGTATCCGGTAAAGGTGAGAGTTTGAGGGTAGTAGGCAGGACCTGGCAGCGATTCCTTGGGAGGATCATCTGGTACGACGAGCTCGGGATTCTTGGGCCTCTTCTTCTTTCCTTTTTTCCCCTTCTTACTCTTCTTCTTTTTCCGTCTTCGCTCAACCTCGAGGTCTCTCTTGAGCTCTTGGCGACTGTCCTCGCCGTCCTCCGACTTGTCCTCGTCTTCCCAGATTTCAGACACTTCTTCGGGCACCTCTGCGTTGACATCGAATGTATCGGTCCACACTGCAGCATTCTCCAGGCCGGTGATGTTATACTCGACGACGCGAATCGTGGGGAGATAGTTGGGGACCACGCTAGGGCTGATTAGTGAGACCTGATAGCGCTCGCCATATTTGCCTCCGATCTTCCTGAGACCTCCTTTCTTCTTCTTATTGTGCTTCCTTCCCTTCTTCTTCTTCTTCTTTCCGAGGTCGTTCACATCATTCTCCTGTTCATCAAACTCCTCGTCATCAATATCCTCTTCCTTAGCACTGGCGGCTGCGCCAGGCAAATCGGACCAGGAATCTCGGAGTTCAATGAGATAGTCGCTTTTTGATTCGATGGAAAAGTCCTCTTCGATAGGCTCCCGAGTGGTGTCGGCTTGATCATAAAGGCTCAGGTCGATGTCCTTGGTGTCTTGGAACAGGAAGTGGTCGATATTCATGTGGCCGTAAAGAGAGCCCGTGACGACGTCTCTGTACTGCTTCAACCAAAGGGTGTACTTTTGCCAGCACGTCTCGTCCCAGAGTTGCTTGCTCTCGGTTCGCGCAGGCGGGACATGTCCAATGAGAATGGCCTTCATGCCGCGCTCGCGCAGACGCTGTAGCTGAATGCTGAGCCACTCTAGATGCTTGAAGCCCGGTTCTGAGGGGTTGGCGCAGCCGTCGACGCCAGCATTGCGGTCGAAGAAATACATGGTGTTGAGGCTAAAAACGGAGAGCTTGTTGGGAATGACCTCGACCTCGAACCAGCCACCAAAGGCGAACGAATGGCGCTGCTCCTCGGGGATGAAGCGGTGCCAGATCTTGCTGTAGTCCTGAAGCCATTTGTTGGGCCCTGGGTAGAAGATGTTGTGCGGAAGAAAGTCATTGTTGCCAAATGTTGGAACGACTGGGATGTCCAACGAGCCATGGTCGGAAAAAGCCTTGATAACCTTTTTCGCGACCTGTCGATTCGTTCCCAGGACGTGACCAGCATTTCGCGGCAGCTTCTCGTCACTGTCATGGCGTGCGGTGTCGCCAGTCCATACAACAAAATCGATGTCGTCTTTCAGGTGAGTGCGTATCCAGCCAAGAGTGGCGTCGACGAGTTCCATGGGCGAGTCGCAGTCGCTGGTCTCGGCACCGTATGTACCCGCAGCACCTTTTCCGCGGTGGCAGGCGATGCCTTCGGCTGTGGAGGAGTGCGCCTTGTAGAATTCATCGGGATGGAAATCTGCAATTTGGGAGTCGTGTTAGCGATAACATCTAGCCTGGGAGAGGAGACGTTGAGGGCAGAACCGGCGACAGAGTCAAAAAGTGAGACCATGTAAACCACCAACCAAAATCTCCGGGCCACGCCACGAGAGGGCATCTATAGAGGTCCACGCACCTGTAATATGTAGAAATCTTCCATTCAGTTTTCGACTCGGCTGTTGCGCATGAGGCGGTGTCGCGAGACTATCGGTATCGTCGAGCACTAGTTGACTGCCATCGGAAATAGGTGATGGCACGACGCCGTGAAGAAAAAGGGCGGCTGCCGCGAGCAGTCGGGCGCCTGTGAGCGGCATGTTTGATATGGTGTGTCCTCTCCTGTCCAGTTGCTAATCTTTGATCGTCCTTTTTGGAAATTCGAGAGGAGGGGCCCGCTGATCGAGTGGTTGAAGCTCTTGTCGAGAAGCCAAAATGATGTAAAGGTAGAAAATAATCTAGATTAGTTGAGGCTGACGGTTAGAGCCAGGCTGCTGTGAGGTCATTCCCTGTCAGAAAAAGAAGGAACCCCTGGCGCGGTGTCCGTTCCTGCCGGCCGGGTGGGCACACGCCAATGGGAGGCCAAGAAGCAGCGGAGTACTATAGGGGACCGACAAGGCAAGGTGAGAAAAGATAATGTAAATTTTACCGAGGATGAAAGAGAAAGAAAGATAATATACGTACGTAGTAGAAAGAAAGGTTAGTAGATGGGACTCCACCACTCGGTGAACCATGTTGGGGCATGTCGAGTAGAAATACCATTTTGGGTTTCAGTAGACATGGAACATAAACAAGACGAGAATCAACATGGATGCCCCCCACGCCGTCGTCCTCTCCTCCGCAGAGACAGCATCTTCCCCGGCTTATGCTGCTCGTGCGCTGAGTGTTCACGCCGAGGCGCCTGGTGATGTCGAGAGGAGAAACAGTCAGACCGCGAGGGCGGCCAATCTTGGGACGTTGGAGCTACACGTGTGCGAATGGAGATGGCGGCCGGATGGGCTTTGAGGACTGAGATGGAGGGGCAGCGACTCGGAAGCACACGACCAGTTTCACGTAAAAATGTCAAGCGACATGATATTCTGTGTGGTTATCGATTTTTTATTATTTATTTTTTCAAGTATGAAGGTGGTGTTTCATAGGTATTATGGACCTTGATTAAGAATAAACGTCTCGATATTCAGGGTCCAAGTCAGCCTCTACAAGACTTAACTCGGGTAAATGTGGCCAGGGATGAACAACAGCACATACGTAATGTGGGCGGGTAAACAAACACCATCAAGGTTCGCCTCGTAGATTTAGTCTGCATAAGTTATCGATCACACGTATGATTTGTGAAAACGCGCTTCGAGACCGTAATTACTGCTTTTTATCACGACCTTTTGACCGTGTCGACTGTAGCGTAGGTAGGTAACGACCTATGATTGGATCACCACTCTTCTCAAGTCAACTCCCCGAGAGCTGCCCTCGTGATGCCTTGTTTCTCGACACTGAATGGTCCATCGCCGCACTGACCCTTCGCAAGACATGAGCGGCCAGGGAGCGTGCGCCCTGTTGCGGTCATCGTTGTCTAGACTATGTAGCAGGAAGCTCGCGTGAGCAAGATGATATGATCTTGAAGATAGTGATCATTCTGGACCCCATCCTCAAGGGTCCAACCTGAGACCTTTGACAGCAACAAGACATTTCTCTAGGGTATCCAAAGACCCACACAGTGTTATTACACACCAAATAGACGGCCCTAGCAACAACACAAATTTCCCGCCGTGATTTTTTCCTCTTCCCTTTCTTCTTCTTCTCAACCACGCAACATTCGTCTCCTCGTCGGCGCCGGCAACATCCAAAGCTGGCGTCTGGATCATCTCCGCCCCCACCACAGATGGTCACTATACAAGGGGAGGCCGTTGCTAGACCATATCCGCCGCTCGTTTGAGGGAGGTCATACGCTTATGTTTGATGACTTCCTATGGTTTTATAGTGGCTACATATCTTTGCCTTTTGATGTTTCTCGTGACTGTTTGTTCCCAAGTGCCAACTCCCAGAGACAACTCTGTCTTGTATTAAACCAAACATCTGGACAGGCAAGGACTGCGCATGTCTGGCGACTTGCTGCAAGTTTTTCCCTGTCAAGAAGGCTGTGAAATTTGACTTGAACCTTGCTCTAGAGGACACAGTCAACTAGGCTTCATCTGCTAGGTTTCAGTCAAGGGACAAGTACTCAAGAACGTCTGCACTTAGAGTTGACACGCAAGTCTCTTCCCATGGCATAACGTGGAGAGGATCAATAAATCTAGCTCTTCTAAAGAACGAGTTGCTGTTCTTTCTCATCATGTCCCCACAACGATCGCCAGGCGACAAGAGTTCATCTCTATCAAAAAGAACCAAAAAAACAACATACAACACCGAGGATTCGCTGGTCGTCACCGACCCAACTACTAATTCAGCACTCACCAGTTTATCGAACGGAGAGCAGACGGGATCCCGAGTTCCCTGGTGGCTATGGTCGTATGTGCTGAGTTGAAGGGTTGCGAGAAACTATAAGCTTCGTGATGAGTTCCGTGGTAGAGCGGTGCTCTCGGCTATCCTGCCCGAGACTATATCCATCCATATCAAGCAATCACCATCCACTTTACACTATCACTTTAAACAACCCAAGGCCTACGTTGAACTGATACTTGCACGGTCAATGGAAGCTCGGCCCACGTGGCTATCTGTTCTCCAGATCGGGGAGGTGCTCGGTCCGAGCCCGGAGCTCTCCACACCGGCACCTGACCTCCGAGTTGGAGACTTTGCCCCGGATACCGAGCAAAGGGTCAGCTGTACCTCACCAGATCTCTTACCGCTCATTACACATTTCCAGTCAGTGAAGCTTGGAATCAGCTCTGCGGAGGACCTGGACAAGGTAGACTGTACTGGCTCCCCGACTTACACCAAGATGACATGAGCACCTCAAGATGCAAGTACACCATGTTGAATTTCCCCCTAGACACTAAACTTGTTGACTCGCTTCATACATTAAATCGACCATAACCGCATTCATTTATCGTGAACCCCCCATTTTAAGCCGGAGCAGTGCCCTTCCAGTACTTGCTCGGCACAAACGGCATCTTGGTCACGACACCGTTGCGCTTCTTCCCCCGGATGACAACGTCCACCTCGTTGCCCGCTTTTTGCTGCCCACTCTTGATGTAACCCATGGCGATGTTCTTGCCCAGCGTCGGGCTCGGTGCGCCGCTCGTCACCACGCCAATCTTCTCGCCGTCCTTGTGGATCTCGGCGCCCTCGCGCGCGGGGGCACCCTCCACCACGAGGCCGATGCGCCGCCGGGTCACCCCCGCGCCGCCCTTGCTCTTGGGCGTCATCTGGGGGATGATGACCTCGGCGCCGTGGAACCCGCCGGCCTCGCGCCGCGCGGGCGGGATGATCCAGCTCAGGCCGGCCTCGACGGGGGTTGTGGTGTCGTCGAGGTCGTGGCCGTAGAGGCACATGCCGGCCTCGAGGCGGAGCGAGTCTCGGGAGCCCAGGCCGGCGAGCTGAAGACGCTCGGGGCCGGCCTTGGCGAGGAGAGCCTCGATGGCCGGGGTGGTCGTCTCAAAGGCGGGATAATCCTTGCCGTTGAAGGAGATCTCGAAGCCGTCCTCGCCCGTGTAGCCGCCGCGGCTGATGAGGACGGGATGCGTCTTGCTGCCGTCGGCGAGCTTCAGCTCACCCCAGACAGAGTTGCCAAAGTAGAGGTCCTTGATGTTGATGTCGCTGGCGAGGACCTCGTTGAGGACCTCTGCGCTCTGGGGGCCCTGCAGAGCCACCAGACCCGAGTTGTCGAGGCGCGTCCATTCAACGTCGCCGCCAAACTTGCCGAGCTGCTCATCAATGTACTTTGTGTCCTTTTCAAAGCAAGCGCCGTTGGTGACAACATAGTACTCGTTCTCACCGAGCCTCGTGACGACGGAATCATCGACGATGCCACCGGTGCCTGGCCACAAGAAGGTCGTGAGCTTGCTCTGCATGAGACCGTGGTTCGTCCAGTCCGAAGGAGTCAGCTTCTCGAGGAAGGCCGCAGCGTCCTTTCCCTTGAAGATGTGCTGCACCATGTGGCTCACGTCAAAGAGCGAGGCATGGTTGCGGGTGAAGTGGTGAGACTGCGCCAGTGACATGTCCGAGTACTGCACGGGAAGCGAGTACCCAGCAAAGGGGACCAGCTTGCCGCCCTTTGCCACGTGGAAGTCGTAGAGCGGCGTCTTCTTGAGACTCGAGCTCGAAGCGCATCGCACGCTCTGTTGTGAGAGTCCGACAACGGCGAATGACGTCGGACGCATGGCGGCTGAAGACAGCGCCGAGTGAAGGCGGGGACCAGCCCTCGCAGCCATGTTGAGACCCTTCATGATGATTCAATTGACGATTGGGGTTATGGTAAGGAGCCAATTGATCGATGGTCAAGAGGATGATGAGTTGAGGAGTTGCAAGAAGTAAACTGATGCCGGGAGAGCACGCTCAGGAACTTACTCACCCCAAACTTAGTAACGTGGGCGCCTGCAGATAGGTGCCCGCCATCACGGCGCTGAGCTCCGAAAACCGACCCCGGTCTTCCGGACCGCCCTCCGAACGCCGACACCAGCCCGTCACCTCCGGATTTGATCATGTGTGAGGGGCCAAGTGACGGTATGATTGATCGATAACACTGAGCGTGCTCTCGAGGTTATCATGATTGAGTTTTTGGAATTCCATTCTTGAATGCGATATAGTCGTAGCCCTCAACGAGGCTCTCCAACTACTGATAACTAAAAGTATGCCAAATTACAGCTGATGCCACCCGCCGCGGCTCGTCTACCGTGGTTCCTCTAGGCTCGCCGACTCTAACCTGGCAACGACAACGAGAACGATGCCTCCTGACAAATGAGACACTGCAGCAGAATCTCATCAACTCTGCCAGTAGCTTATTGCTGCTCAAAACTGTACTTCAACCAGCCTCCCAAAGCCCGAAGACTCTCCCATCGCACGTTCTCGTCGTCTGACTGCATGAGCTCCATGATCCGCCTCTTGAGTCCCACCTTTTCCAACTGGTACCGCTTCTCAGGTACCTCCTTGACCAGACAGCCGATATCGTTGCACGCGATAGCTAGCACCTGCTTGTCATTGTCCCAGGGCTGGCGCATGATCTCGGCCAGCTTCCGGGGGATCTCTCCGTTCTCAAAGTCGAGGATCTTTCGAGCGTTTTCAGCCCAGAAAACTGTGCTTCGGTGAGGCGGCGACCATCGCAGATGGCCAGCTTGCACCTCGGCGACGTACTCGTCGAATGTAGTCTTGGTCTTTGTGTACTCCTCTAGCATCTCCTTGAGGTTCGAGAGATCCTCTAGCAGGTCGGGGTCAGTGAGGTGGCGACTGCCAATGTTGTCGAGAAGGGCAGGAAGGCGAGCGAGAACAGCGGTGGGGAGGAGGGATCTTTGGTTCTTCTCGAGGAGGTTGTAGAGAGTGGAGAGGATTAAACGGGTTGTCTTTTCCTTGGGCGACAATCGCAAAAGCTGTGTGTAAAGCAGAACAATGTCGTACTCGCTACGGGGGTCTCAGTAACATGCTTCGAGATGCAAAGGGGTACCACTTACTCGTTGAGTTCATCACCAATCTCCTCAGCCTCGAAACTCATCTGCCAGATGACGAGAAGAGCACGGTAGAGAAGCTGCAGGCCGACTCCGCCACCAAGCGAGCCCTCGAATCCCGTAGAACGAGTGCTCGTGTTGCCGCTCCAGAGACTGGCGGATGAGTTTCCTCCGCTGCCAATGCCTGCTGCAGTCTGGAGAATCTTGATTAGGGGTGCGACTGTCTCGCTCCGCTGATTCCAGAACTGCTCCCTCGCGGCATGTCCGAAGAGGAGAGACGAATACTCCTGCACGGCGATATCTTGTAGACCAGCATCGGTGCTCTTGGCCAGGCCGGAGAGATAGGTGAGAATCACAGGCAGAGCCTGGACGGTCGCTTGGGACTCATCGCGGGCGAGAGCCATGAGGGTCGTAAGGGCATGCGACGTAAGCAAAGGGATGTAATCCTCGGTATTAGTGGAGTTGAGAAGAGGCAAGAAATGGCGATAGGGCTCCTTGGTCTTGAACAGAGCTTTGGCTAGGGTCGGGACAGCTAGGGGAGACGTTGATTAGCATAGGGTTCTGGGTTACAAGGGAAGTCGCTGTAGAAGAAAGGTTCTCCAGCAACTTGATCCTTGCTATATGTCGCGCGCGAGCAAAAGGCAGGTGTGCTTACCCTCGAGCAAATCACTAAGCAAGACGAGGATGTACTGGATCACGTTTTCGTGCTTTCCTGCCGTCTCGAGAACACTGGACTTTCCTGAATCGCCAACAAACAGGACGCGGTATCCATCAATATCCCCCGAGACGATCTCCTTCCTTTGCTCCGGCTTCTTGGCCTTGTCAACGGCGCGAATCTTGGCATACTGCTCCTCTGTGAGGGTACCTGCCCGGACAGCGCCGTCCCAGGGAATAGGTCGCTGGCGGATGTTGCTCTGGAGAGAGGCCAGGTACGTAGGCGGGTCGAGCGACATGGCTACGGCGTCGCGGCTGCGAGCAGCGAACGGGTCGTGTACGATGGTCCAAGGGAAGGAAGTCGAGAGACGTCACGGAAGAAGGGACGGAGGAGGAGGGGGAAACCGAGATGGAGGACGAAGTCGCTTGATGAGATGAGGTTGTTGGTGATGCAACTAAGCGTGGAGCGTCACAGCTTCAACCCAACTGAAGCAGGGAAACGCAGGGAGCTTGGGGGCGGCTGAGCCACAGATCAAGCCACATGTAGGAAGAAGCTTTGACCTCGCGATGAGCTCACATGCGTGGCTTGACAGGTGACCCACACGATGTGGCTTGACGGAACCCAACTGTGGCTTGTCGACATCGGGTTGACGTTGGCAACCGAGACTCGGAGTCTAGACCAAGGTGGAACGTGATCCCCGAAGCGCTCCCAACCTCCATCATTTGTTGTTGATGGCGTCGTCACCTAACGCGGTAAAACTCCAATGGGATGACAGGTTCCTTGTTTGCAGGGACGATGGCCCCTGAAATGTTTAATTAGATCCTGCGTCAGGGCGGATCGCGCCTCCCGTCATGCAAAGAAAACGCTCTCGTGGTTGAGACTTGATACACGCCAACAAGCCCGGGCCTGGCAGGGGTGTAAGTCTCGGTGAGGGCCATGTCGTGTCGCATTGGATTGGAAGTTCCCCAGGGCCAAGCACTATAGGCGGCCTAGCTCCAGGGCCCGAACCGCTATCGATAGTTGTCCAGTGAGCCAGCACAGGCTTGTTCAGTGGAGGTGTCATGAGCTGGCACCCCGCCATTTGCCCGTTCTCGTCCAACACGACCTTGCAGTCACTCAAAGAGACTCGAGAGAACAGAAAACAACAGCAGATACACCAGAAAAGGACAGAGTCTTCCCCTTGCCCTTCCGTCTAGAGTTGCATCAGTCTACTGATAATCGCGTGTGTGGATCAGGTCCCCTTTATTTCCTACCCCGTGCCGAGTGGTGATCGGACAGAGACTGAAATCAAAGAGGCTGGTGTCTAAGTGGGAGGTTGGGATCCAAAACGAACCTCAAGCCCAGCCGCTCAATAAAAGTCTTGCTGCAGCGCCCAGCTCTTGAACGCTGCCACTTACTTTTTGGTTCTTGGTAACTCGGTTTTCCTTCCCCTTTCAAACTCACTTTTCTTAGAGACCAAGGGCATACTTTCTCACCATCCTCTCATCCACTCATCCAACATCTCACCTGCATTACAGAGGCTTTCTCACTCCAGCTTCGACACTCACACGCAATTCCGGTTTCGGGCACCAATAATCCTTGACCTCACCAACACCGCTTTCTCACCCCCGCGGCACCCGCTTCCTCTTCTCCCGCATTCCACAACGAGGAGTCATTTTTAAAGCTCAGAAATCCTCGAGGTTTCAAGGCAAAGAGCTCCCTCAACTCCGGAGCCCCCAGCCTCGACTGGAATTGTTTCGCCTTGAACGCTACTTGCCGACTCAAACCCTGTGCAAGGAGAGAGACCACCACTCACAAAAGCCGTCGCAATGCGCTCTTCCTTGAGCCCGCTGCTGCTCCTCGCTGTGGCAGGCCTGGTTTCTGCCAAGCCGCTGCCCCGAGATAGCCTCCATGACTTTGGCTATTCATTTCTGAGGTACCGCGCCTGCGACGCCTACTGCGGCTCTGACAACCAAATCTGCTGTGGCTCCAGCGAGGTCTGCCAAACAGTCAACGATGTCGCTACCTGCGTAGGCGGCAAGGGAGGCGTTATCGCCGCTATCACCACCACCTGGACCGAGACCAGGACCTATACCAGCACACTCATGACTCACTGGGAGCCCGCTCCCGAGCCCACCGCAGGCGTTGATTGCGTGCCCAAGAACGACGAGCAGGAAGCCTGCGGCAACATCTGCTGCGCTGGCTGGCAGACGTGCGCATACGAGGGCCAGTGCTCGGCAAAGCCTGGTTACGAGGAGCCCACGGCTGTGGTCATCACAAGCAATGGCAAGGTCACCACCCAGTACTCGGCACCCTACCGAGTCACCGGTACCACCACCATCACCAATGACGGCTCCGAGACTACCGAGACGGCATCCGAGACTGCTTCAGAGGAGCCCACCGCTACCGAGACCAGCGAGGAGGCCGAGGCCGGCGGTGCTGGCACAGGCGGCGGCGGCCTTAGTGCTGGTGCCATTGCTGGCATCGTCATTGGAGCTCTTGCCGGTCTCGCCCTCCTGTCGCTGCTCTGCTTCTGTTGCATCGCCCGTGGCATCTGGGTCGCCCTCTTCGGCAAGAAGGACAAGGACAAGGAGAGCCACGAGCGCGTCGACGTCTACGAGGAGCGATACTCCCGCCATGGCAGCCGCCCTCCGGCCTCGGCCGCCGCACACTCGAAGCGAAGCAAGCACGGTGGCTGGTTCGGCGGCGGCAAGAAGGCTCCATCCTCAGCCGGCGACCGACGCGAGAAGAAGTCGGGCGGCAAGAAGTGGCTCGGCGTTGCTGGTCTCGCGGCCACGCTCCTGGCCCTGCTCAACATTAAGAAGGACAAGCGACCTGCGAGCAAGCCTGCGCGATCATCCCGGGGATCTTCGCGGTACAGCGACTCGTACTACTCATACAGCGACTACACTAGTCCTAGTAAGTCCCTCATTCACATTGCTTCCGAAGCATCGCAGCTAACAGCCACAGCAGGCAGCTCAAGCTCCGGCGGACGAACAAACCGCACACGGCGCACACGAGATAGCCGTGCGAGGTCACAGTACAGCCGTTCGGCCAGTCGGCGATGATGCAAAGCGTCGCATCTCACAGTTCACCTCCTCTTCCCGCACATACATCACGTACATGTCTGCATCTGACATAGGGATTCGAGCTCACATGGATAAACGCTCGAACCATTGCTTTTCACATAGGGCTCAAGGCGTTTCTGGTTTCTCATATATAATGGTTCCCTGTTGATTTTTCCTCCCCCTTTATTATTCATGTTTCATTGCGCGGAACGGCTGGTTATGTTTTCAAAGAGATCACGTCACGAGGGAAAGTTAGAGACGACTGGCTACGAAAGGCCAAGAAAATTCACGAGTTTGAGATACATATCAATATATGGATGAGGCACGTCTTAATGTAACGACGACCCTCATTTTCACCAATTTCTTCAACTCACATGCTCCCAATTGTCTTGTATGCATGCGTGATTGTATCGGCGGAGATGTCAAGACCCTTTTTCATTTACACGTCGTAAGAAGTGACATGGTGGGTAGGCTACTTGGGCAGTTCATGCTCATTGTAATGATAACACCGTTTTTTATACCGCAAGATACCCTCGGAGCTTGAGCCCTCGTCTAAAACCGCACCCGTCCCCGCTCCACATGGTCACATAAGGCATTTTTGACGAGATGCATCTTGTGTCGGCACCAGAGTCATCATCTCTTTGCTTTTTGAAATTTTGTTTTGTAGCCCTTTTGCTACTTGACATGCAACGATGAACCTTCGCCACTCCTGAAGACCCAGAAACGCAAAAGAAACAAGATCCGTGTCCGTGTCTAATCCTCCTGAACAACGTTGGTCTTCTCGGAGACGTACAGACCGTCCAAGAACTGTGTGGCAGCCATGTTAGCAAACCTGAGCTGTGGCAGTCGGGGGAGTACGATTGAGCAGTCAGCCCCGTCCCTACCTTTCGGATATCCTTGTTTCGCACCCGGCAGATCTGCTGGATATCGGCGGCACTTTGCGACACGTTCTCCACGTCGTTGCCGGTGAGGACAAGCTCGTCCTTCTGGGTGGTGGAGGCCTCGACCTCGACGCCGGGATGCATGACAATCCGGCGGACGAGCTTCTCGCCGATGAAGTTTCGGATCTCAACCTCGTACAGGTCGGTCTCGGAGCTCTGGGAGACGTTGACGTTGATGGGGAAATGGGCGTAGACGTATCGCATCTTGTACTTGAAGCCCTTGGTGACGCCGACAATCAGGTTGTTGATGTGGGTTCGGACTGTTCGGAGGGTAGCGACATTCTTGCGGACACCGTGGTGGATCTCGATCGAGATGGTGTTCTTCTTGGGGCTGCCAAAGTTGACGGCCAAGTGGCTGAGATCCTTGACCAGCTTGCCTCGGGGGCCCTCGACGGTGACGATTCGCGACTTGATGGCGACCTTGACTATAAGCGCAGACGGGTCAGCATTTCAAGCTCTGGTTGCGGTGTGCCGCCCGCGAAACAGTCCCGGTGGCCCTCGGAGCCTCTTTGTCGCGAGGGGCTCCTATCGCGGGTCAAAAAGCCCAGCTACTTTTCGCAAAATCGAATCCAGTTTCGGCGGGCGGGAATCATCAAAGGGGGAAAGGGGCGCAACGTACCCCCCTCGGGGATCTCAAGGAGCTCCTGGGAATGAATGTACTTCATCCTGCCGGCTGTGAGGTGTTGATGTCGGGGGTTGAGGTAAAGAAATCGGTCGTCGGTCGCTCGTGGATATTTTTTGGGAATGTGGGCGGGTGCATCGAACTTCTAGGGCTCGATTTTTTGCGAGTCCACGTGACCTACAAGCCCATTTTCATTTGTGGGGCTCGGGCTTGGTTAGAATATCCAGTAAATTTTGACGACAAACAGCGAATCAGTATCATCGCTTTATTAGAGGTTATTTGTCATTCATGTCTAGAATGTAGAATTTATCTATTTCTCATCATTCTCGGTGTCTTCTACATCAGCTCACTTGAAGTGAAGTCTCATCGAGTCAGTGTGATGTTGGAGAGACAACTATGAGTCGCTGGTCTTACTGCAACTACTCTAAAGCCTAGCTTGTTAAAAGACGCTCATTCTGATCGCTCGGAAGCCCGATGGGCAGATGCTTCGGCAGACTGAACAATGTCTGCGACTCTCCATAGGCCATCCTGGAAGTTCCATGCGCTTGCTCCCGCTACCTAGGTACCCAGTCATAGACTGAGTTTGACATGGAACTTTGGCGTTACCCTTGGTCTAATCTGGAGCACTGATAAATATGATTTTATTCCTATAATGATTTCCAGGGATATGGGTCTCCGAATCGGCGCTCTGGGCTGTCAAGCGAGGATCCAATGTTCGAGATGCCCACTGTTTGACATCCAGATGGCACGGTTCGACTTGGTGAAAATATAGCAGGGATGTATGCCCTGTTTCATTCAAGCTCACGGGACTTTTCCACATTTACTGGCATATTAAATATCTAAAGATCAAGCATCTATCAGATTAACAAAGTCCGTTCTTTCCAGAACACTTGTTGTCTTCTTTGCTGCTCGACTAACATGCGTTACCTTGCTAACACCAGAGCACTTATCCAACATCGCCATTCCCGGTGGAGTCGATTGAGCCACGGAAGCTGTCAGCCAATAAGATGCCACTGGCTCATGAGCATCAGGGTAGCCTTGTGCTAATAAGCAACTCCAACATTTTATCTACAGGTCATAATTAATTGGTCATAAATGTGCCACAAGGTGTCTCTTGGTCTTGCTCTTTTTGCAACTTCAGTTCCCAGTACAATTGATAGACTTGACCTATCCCCTACAGCTCACCCAAAGCCTCAAGCTCAGCCTCATCCATACCTAGGTACGTAGTAGAGCTCAGGTGGGCCCCGCCCATCGGTCCCCTGTCTCCCCGGCCGATACGTCAGCGCCGCCGACCAGCGACGTCCTCACCACCAAAAGCCCAACCATCTTGGACCTCACGGACACCAGTCGCCCGAACCTGCACGAGACAAATCGCCATATCCCGCGACTCGCCCGTCATGTCGTATTTCTTTGCGACCCCCGTCGACATCGACGTCGTCCTCGACGACACCGACGACCGCTCCATGGTCGATGTCAAGCTCGACAAGAACCGCCGCGAAAAGGCGCCGCTGTTTATGGACGGCGAGTCCGTCAAGGGCGCCGTCACCGTCCGGCCCAAGGATGGCAAGAGGCTTGAGCATACCGGCATCAAGGTCCAGTTCATCGGCACGATAGGTACGCGACCCTGATGCGCCAAACGTGGCCCGACGCTGCCAACCCCCCCTGAAGCGCGATGCGTCGCACCACCAGGCAGATATCACGACTGCAGAGATGCTGACTCCGGCGCGCAGAAATGTTCTTCGATCGCGGGAACCACTACGAATTCCTCTCCCTCAACCAAGAGCTCGCCGCCCCCGGCGAGCTGCAGCACCCCCAGACCTTTGACTTCAACTTCAAAAACGTCGAGAAGCAGTACGAGTCGTACAACGGCATCAATGTCAAGCTGCGCTACTTTGTCCGCGTCACCGTCTCGCGCCGCATGGCCGATGTGATCCGCGAAAAGGACATCTGGGTCTACAGCTACCGCATCCCCCCGGAGATGAACAGCAGCATCAAGATGGACGTGGGCATCGAGGACTGTCTGCACATCGAGTTCGAGTACAGCAAGAGCAAGTACCACCTCAAGGACGTCATCGTCGGCCGCATCTACTTCTTGCTCGTCCGCCTCAAGATCAAGCACATGGAGCTCTCCATCATCCGCAGGGAGACCACCGGTGCCGCCCCGAACCAGTACAACGAGAGCGAGACCCTGGTGCGCTTTGAGATCATGGACGGCTCACCATCTCGCGGCGAGACCATCCCTATCCGACTATTCCTCGGCGGCTTTGACCTGACGCCCACCTTCCGCGACGTCAACAAGAAGTTCTCGACGCGTTACTATCTGAGCTTGGTTCTCATCGACGAAGGTCAGCATCTCCCCATCATGCGGCATTGGATAACCTGCTAACTCTACACAGACGCTCGACGGTATTTCAAGCAGTCCGAAATCATCCTCTACCGCCAAGCTCCCGACGCCGCCCCTGTTCCAAATGCAGGCACCCAGTCACTCCCCGCAGCAGATAACAAGCTGGCCCCTACTGTCCAGGTATAGACATGTGCCCTGTCGTTCGTGTACGTTATCGGCTCTCTGCGCGTTTTTCTAGCATCGGTCCTGGCGTTTCGGGTTTCAAGATGGGAAGAACCAGGTGATAGAAGTACTGCAGTCTTTTTTCCCGTAAAATTAAGCATCCATGAAACAATTAATCAACCCGGTATGATCCCATAATATGTCCTAGGTATCTCGCCCCTTTGCGTTTTTGAAAGAAAACACCTGTAGTCTACATGAATTCAATGCTCTTCCCTCTGCCTGCGCTCATACAATTTCCATAACATCGTCTGCCTCAAACCCGAACTGGTTGTTTTGGATCGCCGCGATTCGGTCCAGCTCATCCTGGTACTGCTTCCGAATGTCTGCCAACGACACCACCTTGCGCTTGCCAGCCGCATCGCCGTTCCGTCCATATCCTGCTGTCGGCTCATCGTAGATCCAAGCTTGTTTGGTCTCCACGCAGCTGAGCGCGTTGATCAGCAAAAGATATTGCCTGGTCACGGGTGTATCGAGGATATCCTCTCCTGTGGCCTCGTCTCCCTCGCCAGCGCTTCGGAGCTTATGGATCCGGTCTAGCACCACGGACGCGGCACCTCTGTAGTTGTTGTGCTTGATCCGCCATGAGTAGAGCACCTGGTGGTAGGGGAATCCCTCTGTGACGTCCAGGGTCGCCTTTGACTTTTGGGCCAGGATATCATCGACCTCCTGCTGCAGCCCGGGGAAGGGGAGAGCAACGAGCTCGATGTTGTGATAGGTCTCACACATTCGGTCAACCAACTTGCGGAGGTTCGAGTGTCTCATTGCTCGGTCCTTGATCGAGAGTAGGGTGGTGTGAGCGAGCTCAAACTGCGATGTCGCCACTGCAGCGTTGAAAAGCCGGCTTTGCATGTCCGTCTTGGTAAAGAGTGCATCTTGCTTAATGCTCAAGAACTGTATGGCTAAACGGGCAAACTCGACCACGTACGAGTACGCTTTTTGTCTCTCAAACAAGGCGACAATATGCGAGTAGTACTTGGTGAGTCCATGGTTCAGAAGGTTCCACTCTGTCTCATCCAAAAGTCCGCTGCTATGGCGGTCGCTTTCGATGTTCTCAGCGCCTGTGATCAGTTAGTAAAAGTCACCAAAACCACGTTAGATAATACTCACTCATTCCGATGGCCGCCTTCCTGAAATGAATGGCGGCAGCACCAAAGTCTTTGAGCGATAGCAGCACACGGCCCTGGACATAAGTAGAAAAGGGGTTCTGGTCACAGAAAGGTGCAAGATCCAATGCTAGGTCCGCCCTCTCCCTCTTGATAAGCGAGCACTGGATGAGGGATGGCGAGACCTCGATGTCGCTGTCTGGAGCACAGAGGTTGGTGATGAGATCAGTGATGCTGTTGGCAAGCGGCTCATTCTTAATGTTGGCAAACCCGAGGAGATGGCCCACGTTCGCCTCCAAGGCCGTCACCACTTGAACATCGTCACCACCCTTCTTCACGGCAGAGCCACTCTCGCTCTTCTCTCGGCTCTGGATCACTGGAATCTCAGTCTGAGCCAGCCACTTGAGAAGCTCCAGCCGCCGTAACGCCGCGACAAGCTGTCTGAAAACGTATCCAATATCAACCCGGTGATGAAGAGCGTCAGAATCATTGTCAAACTCAAACTCCATGTGCACAAGGAGGATGAGTTGGCTAAAGTATACTCTCCACTGCAGCTCGATGCTGTCTTGCACGGCCTTGACGACTAGTTTCCTCCCAAACTCAGTCAAAGGATGTCGAAGGCTTCGGGATTTGGCCTCGGCCGGGGCAGCAATGAGATTCATCACGTCTGCGTAGAGCTCGTCCGTCACTGTGTTGAAGTTCTGTCCCAAGGCATCCACCACCTGGTTGCAATCCTCATCGGTGATGCCTCGCCAAAAGCCAGACTTATCAGAGAAGAATTGGATCCTCTCAAGATCGGTATTGGGTGAGTCCTCGAACAATTCGGGTCGTAGCACAGCTTGACAGAGCTGCGAGATATTATCTGTGAATCCGTCGACAAAGACCAATGCTGAGCCGACCAGAGACGCCTGTTCTAGATGATCCGGCTCGGGTGAGCTTAGGTTGTAGTACAGCCGCTCTAGGCTGCTGCAGTCTCTGATGGCCGAGAGGAAGTCTGCGCAGACAACCCAAGTCATGTGCGTGTTGGGATCGAGGGTCAAGGCAATAGCCTCTCCTCGTTGCTTATCCAGCTCAACCAGTAGTCGGTAGAATCTCCTCCACTGAGCTTCACTCGATCCGCGGAACGCCTCGTAGTCCATAGCCCCAGACGAGCCTCGGTCCAAGGTGGCCGTAGAACCAAGAACCGAGCATATCGATTCTGCCAGCCCACGGCCCTTTGGGCTCTCTTTCGTCGTTCCGAGTCCTCGCTCATAGATCGCCAACGCTGCCTCAAGCGTAGCCTTTGTGAAGCGGCCAGGCTTGAGAATGAGCTGAAGCCATTTCTCCGTGGCATCAGTCGGGTCGCAGGGACCAGAATTGTCGGCAGTTTCAACCAAGGTGTCGACGTAGACCCCATCCCAATTCTCTTCCCAGCTTTGTGAAATATTCTTGCGGTCCACCTCAAGCTTCTGAACCCTATGGGTCATGTTATTCTTCCACAGTGTCCAGAGGGAAATGGAGCTATCGGCAGGGCAGGATAGGATGAAATCGGCAAGCGTCCACACGTCCGAGGATGATGGCGTTGCGGGAACCAACGCGTTCTTGGGGAAAATGTCCTCGACAATGATCGAGTGAGCATCCTTGGCGATGATCTTCCAGAACTTGAACTCGCCGGCGCCAATGGGGGAGAAAGTCGCGCAGGTTCGCTGTCCTCTGTTTCTTCCAACAAGCTGAACCAAATTGGCCTGGGAAGGGTCAATCGCCCACTTTCCAATCTCTTGCGGGTTCCTCTCAGCGTTCAAGATGTCGCCCGTGTATAGGATCTGGCCGTCGTTCACGTTCCAGATTCGCATTCTGTGGTCAAGACAGACGGTAATCGCAAAGAGAGCATCCTCGATTCCGAAGCTGGTGACCTGGATCGATGCAGCCGCGCTGTATTCCATGTTGGCTTTGCCGTATTTTATCGTGTGTTTTCCCTGGAACGGTAGAAAGCTTCGAAGGTTCTGCGCCCATCCTTGCACGTTGAAGAAGGACTCTTTCCACAGGGGCGCCGATGCTGCGCATGTCAGTATAGCACACAATCCGGGTTTGCTGTCGACTTACGTTCGTGGGACTTGTTCTTATCCAGACGGATCATTCCGCCGTCGTTGACCGTTACCAGCAGTGTCTCTGCCGTGACTGCCACCATGCGGTGAGGGTGCTTGAAGCCCAAGCCCGCGGGTGCTTGTACCTTGCCCAACTCAGAGAGTCCGGCATCGACAGCTGATCTCTTTCTGAACAGGTCGGGCCGCAAGGTGAAGCTGTAGAGCTGGTATGCCTGGTCGAGGACAAAGACACACAGCGAATCGTGCTCTTCTGGATCCGAGAATGCCACGCAGCCCGGCTGAATAGGCACAGAGAAGTGAAAGTTGAGCACCAGAGGCGCATCAGCCGCCTGGGTCTTTTTGTAAACATCAACAGCCCGGATGCTCAGCAGTGTGCCCTCCTCCAAGACTCGCCAGAGGAAACTACGCGGCGTGTCGTGCCATTGCCGTTGATAGATAGAGGCAGAGGTCGCCAAGTTTTTCAGTCGAAAGCTCGTCTCGTCCTCACTAGAGCCGTCTCGTGCAGGCTTGCGATGGTTCCGACCGTGGATCGAGTTTGACGGAACTCGGATGGTAACAACAGACGACGAGGCTGGAGGCTCGAGATTCACGCGGGTCTCTTTGAAGAGATACTGCGTCTCGCCTGAGTCCATCTCGCCTCCATATATCGATTCGATCGCGAGATGCTGGGGTCGTAAGTTGGGAGGGGGTTGCGATGGGCGCAAATCGGTTTCTAGCGAGATGCGGTCGCGTTGCCTGGCACCTAGAATTTCAGAGTGGAAACCTACCTAGTGGTCGCGCCCACGCTAACCCGAAATGGCAATCAGCTCTACTACGTACACCCAAGAAAGATCACAGAACATGGCAAAGATCAAAGGACACAATAATAGTTTTTAGAGAGTTTGTTTATTTTAGTTGAAAAGAGTACAAAAAACTGGTCTATAT
Organism: Fusarium zealandicum; assembly: GCA_013266195.1. Classification (NCBI taxonomy): domain Eukaryota; kingdom Fungi; phylum Ascomycota; class Sordariomycetes; order Hypocreales; family Nectriaceae; genus Fusarium; species Fusarium zealandicum. The sequence continues at coordinate 23,403 of JABEYC010000329.1, forward strand.
CATTTGAAAGAACTTTCAGTCGCGAAATGCGCCCCTCACAGCTTACACCGTTCCAAACAGTCCAGCAATCCTTGACCACACTTGAAATACACCCGAAAGAGACCTTGTTCAACACCAGCACCATGCCAAGTACCATCATCATAGACTCCGTCGCTCATAAAGACTTCAAAGACGTGACGATCAATCCTTGTCCACATCCTTGGGAGCAGGATCACCGATGCCTTCCTCGCCAATGGCGAATAGGGTGTCGCTCTCTGGGAGACAGGGGCTGTCGTAAATCTTTGCAATTCGAGTTTCACCTCGACCCTTCTTTAAGCTGATTCTTGTTGTGCTGGCATGAGCAATGATGTTGCCGCCGATGGGCTTCTTGGGATCCGGGTTAAACATGGCGCTTGGGCCACCGTCAACCTGGGCCACGACCTGGTTCGTAATGACCACGGCGATACCAAACTCATCTGCCAGACGTTGGAGTGTCCTCATGAACTTTGCAAGATGAGTCTGACGATTTGAAAGCTCGCCACGGCCGCAAAAGTCCGTGCGGTAGAGCGCAGTTGCGCTGTCCACAATGAGGAGCGAGAACCTTGTCTCGCACATCATGGCGGCCGCCTGATTGAGCAGCTGGAGCTGATGATCGGAATTGTAGGCGCGAGCGTAGGCAACATTGTCGAGCACCTCCTCGCCCGAGAGTCCAAAGCGGTTAGCGACACCCAGCAGTCTCACGGGACGAAATGTGCCCTCTGTGTCGATATACATACACTTACCCTCGCCACCACCCATGTCGAAGGGCAGCTGGCAAGTCACGGCAAGAGTATGGCAGATTTGACTTTTTCCGGTTCTGAACTCGCCAAAGAGCTCTGTTATTGAGCCTGTTTCAAAGCCACCAGCAAGGAGGGTGTCCAGGTTCTTGGATCCAGTCGTAATGGAGATGAGCTCGCTGCGGCGCTGGTGCATTTCGGTAGCAGTCGTAAAGCCCATTGGCACAAGCTTAGAGGCTGCAATGACATTAGCGAACCATTTTGGTCGTAATTAGACGCCCAGATAACGTACCTTCGGCCAGGATCTTGGCTGCCTTGACCTCTGAAATACCCTTGATCTGTTCCAGAACCCGTCGCGGAGTGTAGGCGACCGACTCAACCGTGTTGTAACCTCCATCGACGACGAGTTGAATATCACGCTTCGTCAATCCAGCGATGCCCTGATTCAAAGAATGTCAGTACTTGGCGTATGGTTCATTTCGGTGCAAACTTGCCTCCAAGGCGGCGAGGGGCGTAGGGGCACCAGGACCAGGCATGCCGCTTTCCTCTCCTGCCTGAGCCTCATCGTACTCCTCACTCATGTTGGCTGTCGAGCTTGATGACAAGACTTGAGAGATTGGGGGAGATTCGCAGGCTCCTTCGAAGATTGAAGGGGAAACTTTGGTATTGAGGCAAAGGAGAAGGGGAATGGTCTGGACGGAAGGCGCGGTGGGACGCGTCTAGTGGAAGGCAACAGCCTACGCGACATCACGTGCTCTCATTTGCAAGTGGCGAATTATCAGTCATCGATTCCATTCCATCAGTCGAGGGTAGCAAAAACTTTAATACCGAGGTTCTTCTTGATAATTACCTACCTAGGTACCCATACTCACTACCTAGGTAGGTAGGTAGGTATGTATGTATGTAAGTTCATCTCAATATCGCATGTCACAATTCTAAGCCTTTCCTCGGTTCAATTAAATTAAAGTTCCAGTGGATTATTATGCTATTTGCTATTGTACAAAGGAGCGACAGGGCTAAGAGAGCCAGTTGCAATGGAATCATCCGCAATTAAAATACCGAAAACACCGATCCATGCTTTGATGCGTAAAATTGAGCTGTTGCCAATTTGAGAGCTTGCAGAGAGCTATTGTGATTCTTCGCTTTCACAGCTCATTTCCGAAAACCCTCGATAGTTGTGTGTTTGCGGTGGCTATGCCGTTTAGTTGACGGCAATGCGTCGGGACTCGTGCTTCTTGGCCTTGGGGACGACAATGCTCAGGATGCCATCCTTGAAGCTAGCAGAGACAATGTCCTGGTCGACGCGGGTGGGGAAGTTGAAGCTGCGGGAGAATTCACCGAAGCTGCGCTCAGTGAGCCAGTACTTGGACGTGTCGGTAGGCTTCTTCTGGACCTCCTTGGGCTGCTGGGTAACTTCGTTGCCCTTCTCGTTCGAGCTATCCTCGTCCTCGTCCTCAACGGTAGCCTGGCGCGGGCTCTTAGCCCCCTCGCTACCCTCGGTGATGGCGCCACTCATTTGGGTGTCCTCGACGAGACCAGCGGGTGGGGTGCCAGCGGTGTAGGTGCGCTCAGTCTTGCCGCGGATGAGCATGGTCTGGGGCTCAGTGAACTCGATGTGAACATCCTCCTTGCTGATTCCAGGGAGCTCGCCATGGAGCTCATAGGCATCTCCGGTCTCGCGAACATCGAACTTGGGCTGCCAGTGGCTCAGGCCACGGCGGCCGTTCTGACCCTGACGAGAGTAGCTATCAAAGTCGTCGAGGAGACGGAAGAGAGGAGTGAAGGAGCCGTCGGAGGAGGAGTTGTACAGGTTGCGTGGGAAGAAGGCCATTGTGCGTGTTTGGTTGGTGGTAGGCTTGAGTGTGATTGGCTTCAGGTTGCGAGAAAGTCTTCGAGGAAGAGTTGATGTGCAAGAGCGCATAAAGTTCTTTGAAGATGTTGCTTGTATTTGCTTGTTTGTGTGTGTTCTGATGAAACAGAATCTCCAGCTTTGGAGGATGCGAAGGCTTACTTTATACTAGGGAGCGAGGGCGAAGGGATCTGGATGGCAGTTTCTCCCATGTTCGCGAATGCTCACGAAACCTTCGACTTGGAGTTTCTAGAAGTTACACGATTACCAAAGACAGGCAGAGATACCCTGACAAACGCAAGCTGACGTATCATTCAGCGTGATGTTGACACAAAACCCGTGTGTCTCCTAAGTGCCGGCAATTGCGAGAAGCTGCTGGACAGTTGTAGAAGCTTCCACGACGTTCCGCCTTTACCGAGACCACTGGCGCTTGCTCGATAATCAGGGTTCCGGTGCCATCAGGGTAAAGAAATCATTCCGAGATACTTCTCTGAATTTCTAGAGCGCTTTTGAACCAGTTTGGAGGATTTAGCATCCCGTCTCTACTGACTGTGACTGTTGTAGGTTGTAACGGCAGACCTTCCCGTCCCTGAGGGTACCGGGGATGATTAGCTGATGGCGGATAAAAGTGGAGATACTCGCTCTAGCTTCAAGAACACATGTTGGGCTTCCAAACCACCGAGGCAAAATAGCTTACTATTTACAATAGAATCGTCATACACATCGTGTCGTATCATTAAACCTGAAAAGAACTCGTCTAGTGTAAATTGATTTGATCAAAAAGTTGGTCATCCCCTGAAATATTCATAATGGCTGTTGCCTTTCTGACCAGGTAAGTATGTGTCGACTAACATCACGATAGCCTCTTCCTCTGGCCGTGTTTCTTCATATGAATTCACTGGAAATGGGTTTCACTAAAATAATTATTTGATCTAGGAATATTTGCAGTTGTTTCTTAATAACTACTACTTATAACTCCCCTATTAACCTTTGCTAATATATAGGACACAGTGAGAACTCGTACACGAGTCGTACGAAGGTTTTCCCTGACACATCTTGGAACAAGTGAAAGACGTCTGCGGCATTTGCCACTTTATTTTCTCCTAAGAAGTTCCGTAGAAAGTCTTGAGTCCATATATATCAACGAACTCGACTTTCAGCGCGTCTTCTACGGGTTGAGCATTTGCTAGCTAGTAGAAGAGCTAGATTCGTAGCCCTGTTGTAAACGATCTCCACAGTCAGGATTAAGTAAATTACAAGGGGGAGAGAAGCAAAAAAAATAAAAGATAAAGCTTCAAAAGACAATTGCTACAAATACCAAGATAAACAGTAATAAATCTCGCCAGGCAGATAAAACACTGTAACACTGCAGTATTGTAGGACCTAAAGCCTAGCCTCTTATATATTCATCGATAATATCCAGCGCCTGAATATAAAAATTTCTATATGATTAGATAGAATTGTTACGCTATAGAACAAATGTTTATTGCTTCATCGACACTGGGTGGAGTGATGTATTCCCTTCGTACCAAACATCGCACAGGCATGTTCCGCCATTGGAGCCACGGTTATTTATGTAAATCGTCGGACTTGATGATAGACGGATGCGAGACTGGCATCGGTGGGCTCGGCATCTGGATCGCGGATTAATAGTGTGGAGCTGGTCGATGTGATCATGTATCCCCCGGTGAGGCCCTAGCCGCAGGTTGCAACAAGAGTTCCATGGTTTACTGTTGTTAGTCTTCAGTGCCTAATGTTCAGGGAATGAATGAACCGTCGAGTAAAGCGCCCGGATCACCCTAACAGAGAACTCGCTGCAGAGATAGGCGCCTTGCTGAAACACACTCCTCATCGTAAACCTGTTTCCCGTTAATCAACGCTGCCACAGTCTTGCAGTCTATCACTGCCCGCCTGCAGAGGGCGATGCAGGATTCCACCCGGACAGGACCAATAGATCTAGTTTAGAAAAAGGAAATATTGAAGAGAAGGGATAATAACAAAAGGGGGTGAAACAAAGCAAGACCGGCTTACCAAATGTTGGCACAATGAAACATCGTGGCTGCCACGATCAATGTTGATTTGTTCTGCCAACTTTCCATGACTCTGATACCCGGTCCGGAGCATTGTGCCTTGGAAGGCCGTAATGCCCGGCCCCACACCCCGGAGCTTGACTCCCGGTTGTTCGGGGTCTCAAATCAACACTATGACGTTATTCAATCGTCGCTTCCCAACGGCCACACTGAGTCGAGTTGGAGGAGAAACTCAAACATTGGTAAATTGGCCAAATCGATGGATTTCTTGTGCACTAATAACCCATTTCAATGTGGCAGATTTCCTTTCACCCCAGGCGTGGTGGTCTATTTGCACCAAGCCATATCTTTTCACAAGCCACTGATAGATCCAACTTCATGTCACAGCCGCCGCTAAATAGCCCATGATGGCATGCCGAAACCCCGCGGACCTGTGCATTCACGGCCCGCCGACGGAACGTGACGGCAGGGCTTGATCCTCAGCCATTCCGTTGTTACCTGTTCCCGGTTAGTGCAGGAGCTTGTCATTGATGCTGGTCGTCTTAGAGCTTAATGGGCTTGGCATCTGGAGCTCAGAACTCGCAACGCTGCCTTGTGGGCTAGCAAAAGACGAAACCCCTCACGGATAGACGTGCAATTGCTTCGAAATTCGGATGGTTTCATGATTAGACGTCAATCGTGCTATATAGTTACATCAAGAACAGTCGCCAATGATCCGTGCCTATGGTGAATATGACGCCTATGTCCAGCATAGAACCAAACCCCGTCATTCCCGCTTCTTTGAATTATCGTCTCCGTAAGTGAATTTCCAAGGTTAATGCAGTGGATTGGTGTCGAGAGTATCGCTTCGAGAACCCGTCTCAAAATTCCATCGAGCCCTCACTGTCCGTATGGCCGTATTGGAGCAAAGCCAGGCATCATGGCCATGGGCATCCGCATGCCGGCATGAACTGGGCCTGGGCTCTGCACTCGGTTGAAGAGTCCAATCAGTCTTCGCCCAACTGATGGCTCCAGCTCAGTGCCATCTCGTGCTATTTTCACCTCGCGGTTCGAGTTCCAGGGGTTGCGTAGCCCTCTCGTGCGGTAAAATGGGAGTCGACTCGTTGCAAGCCACTCAAGCTTGAAAGGCTTACCCCAAGTTTTGGCACCGCTCTCCTCCCCGCTGTTGCTCTTCCCACTCGACATATCACTCTCGATATCGACATCTGACAATGCCGCCTCGGGGTCTTCCCGCTCGGCCTCCCAGAATATCGTTCCTCTGGCGGAATCGTCAATGATCCGCCCCTTGGGAGCATGTTCGGCCGCCTCGGTCGGGATAGCTTTCGGAAGGTCAAGGTCGCTTGTAGCCTGGGCTGTCGGCGCAAACTCAATAGCCGCCTCGGGATCTTCGTTGATCTGTGATATCATTCTAGCATATCCAAAGTATTCGCCCGATTTATTGGCCGAAAACACCAAGTAGACATTATCAACTGCCTGCTTACATGGTTAGTGAACATTTCCAGCAAGCTTCGAGAATGGTTCCACCTACATTGAAAGCGTCGTTCAGTGCTTCCTCGTTGTGTGACTGGGTGGCCCAAATGCCAGTCCGGACGCTCAGCTCGAGATCTTCAACAGTCAAACTCTTGAGGATAAAGAACTTGTCCTTTTGGGGTGTTGCTTCTCCGGGAGAGCCAGTGGGGGCTGCCATTGGATCAACCGTCGGGCTAATAATTGCACTCTGCGTAGGCGTGCCGTCTGACACAACATCAGGTTTCGCTGCCGGTATGGCCACCGAGGGACCAGTGGGAGCCGTCACACCTGCGGCACTCTCCACTGTGCTCTTGCGCAGTCGACTGACGAGGCGAACCGACTGGAACTTGGAGTCATGCAGCTTTTGCTGTGCTATAGTGCAGGTGTCTTCGTCCTTGAAGTTGGCAAATGCACAGTTGCTCTTAGAGATGAGGAATAGCGATTCTAGCCCCTCGGTTTCCTTGCATACGTGATGGACAAGGTTCATGAGATCAGTCTGCGGAGGAAGATTGCCGATCCAAATTGCGTGCCCTGGGAAACAGTTTTAGCCAACTCTGACGGACATCGAGATGAGGTATCTTACCACTCTGTCGCGGCTTGCGTGGCGGACCTCGCACGGCACTCTGTCGTCTCTCAGATCCATCCGGGCTCTGCTTCGGCTCGCTCCTCACGGGAGACTGCTTTCCAGGCCTCCCATGCCCCTGCTTTTGATACTGCGGATGAACCCCGCCCATCTCTGCCATCTGCGACATGCTTCGGGGATCGTTGGCTCCCATGTTTCCATTCATGTACTGCCCGGTCATCATGACATTGGGGACTGGGTGCGAAGAGTGCTGATACTGGGGAGGAGGGGAATAATAGTACGCCGACTGCTGAGCACCCATCATCATGTTCATCTGGTTAGTGTAGTACATGTTCTGTCTCGGGGGCATCGCTGATGGTGCCTGCTGCTGTGGCATCTGGTTTCCGTAGTATTGTGACATCTGTGGTTGCTGGACGTAGTATCCTTGGCCAGCCATGGGGACCGAATGATGTCCGGCGAACTGTGACATTTGTTGCATCATAGGTGGTGAGCTCGTGTGATTGAACCGTTGCTGAGGGTACTGGCCAGGCCGAAAAGCCACGGGTGGGAGAGCATTTCCCATTGCAGCCATATTATAGGCCCCCGGCCGGGGACCAGCGGGAGGTTGAGACATGTCGAACTGTGCTGTAAATGCGTGCTGCGAAACTATGGGATACTGTTGGGACTGAGGAGAAGGTCCATGTTCAGAACGAGGTGGTTGTTGCTCGGTATGGCTCGGCGAGAGACTGTTGGCCTTTCCCGTATCACCAGTCTGGTGAATATCCTTCTCGATTATCCCCACGTCTGAGACCTGGGTACTAGATATGTCTCCCATTTGAGGTGTCCAAAAAGGGATTATCCCGAGCTCTAGATGTTATAGCTAACTAGTCAGCAAAATCATCCAACTTGGGAGAAACGACCCATGTTGACAAGCGAACAGGAAGAGTGTCTTCATACCTTGCCTAAAACACTGACTGACACGATGGATTAACTCTAGCAAAAAGTCATCCACGGTAAGCGAACGTCTATAACTTGGAGCGGCAATCTGTGCACTCCCAACGAAGAGGAAGCCACAAATGAGCAAGGGTGTTCTTCTTTTCGGGCGGCCGACTAGTTACCTGGGTAGCCACTCGTTCGGAGGATGCGACTGGTAGATGCCGAGGAACGGTTAGAGAGGGGCAATCTCGAACAATTTCGGGGGCCGGAGAATGTGTGTCAAAGCGGGCAATGCCGCTTGTCGTGTGGGGATGGGGTAGAGTAATGATCTGGCCGATGATGTAGCAGCTATATCTCTGTTGAATTCTTCTTGAACTGGACTGTGATATGCCAAGAAACAAGGTGAAGTGGTAACGACAGTTCTTGAAAGAAGATGGCTCAGGACAAGACGTCTGATACCCCACGGGCGTTACCTGGGTTGTCAAGCACCAGTGAACCAAGCGTCAAGCACAAGTGGTTGTAGAAGGGTAGAAGCTGAAGTGACGAGAATATTGAGAATGGGGATTTGCCGATTTCCTCTTGGTGCAACAGGGACACGGGCGTGGGCCAGGGACTAAGGGGAAACGACAGGCCAAGTAGGGTGAGTAGAGTGAGTAGGGAGCCAATGTGCGGTTAATTAGCAGCGGTCAGCCACGCAGATGGCTTGGACGCACAGGCAATAACAGGATGAGGAGAGAAGAAAATCCACTGGCGAGTGGGAGGCTTGAGGCGCAAATAGAAGGAGGAAGACCTGGGGTCGGGTTCGCACCAGCTGGCAGCGGGAGTAAAGGCTAGCTACGAAGAGAGCTTTGAGAGGAGCGAATGAAGCAAGCAGGGCAACCCAGGTGCTTGAAAAGAAAGAAGGACCCTGCAGGCTTGCGAGGCTTAGAGCTCCAAAGGGGCGAGAGGCGAAAGCTCTTCCGGGCAGGACAAGGTCAACAACGAGAGGCTTGGGATAACGGAGACAGCGAGTGGCCAAGAGTCCAAGCTTGAGGGAGCTAGGGTTCGTGGAAGCCTTGGAAGGTAGATGCAGGGAATGATGCAGGGATATGGTAGATGATCACAAGAGACCAGATGACGGGATGATAGGTTCAGGGGGGGCGTGAGCCACAAGTTGATATGGGAGATGGGGAAATGGTGGTCGATCCCAAGTCATCAGGGCTTTGGGACGGGAATTCGCTCGCCTACGCAGGCTTGGTGGAGGAGTGAGTGGAGGACGGGGTGGAGGAGGTGGAGAGAGAGAGAGAGAGAGAGAGAGAGAGAGAGAGAGAGAAGAAGAGAGCCAAGTTGAAGAAAGATGACGAGATTGGAATGGGCCTTTTGGGATCGTGGGCAAAGCAGGACTTAGAGGCAGAACCCGTTGAGCCACAATACACCAAAGCGATAGATGTAGAGAGCTTTCAGGGAATAGGCATCGACAGGGGCCTTGATCATGGTGCAAGAAGGAGGCTTGTTCCCGATAATCCAAATTGTTAGATCGTCTAAGCGAATCCCCTGTAGAGCTGGGGATGGTATTGACTGAAAGACCATCCGTCAGCCGACGGTGGATAAGGCATGCCGCCACCGCCCATCCACCACTCTTCCCGGAACTATCAGGTACCGAATGCTACTAATTCATGACGAGGGACGAAATTAAGACCACGATTGGGGATTTAGAAATGGGATTCGAGATGTGAATGGAAGCCAAGAAACGGTGCCCGACAGCAAGGAATCGGGGTCCGGGGGGAATAGCCACAATGATATACACTAGCAGGGGGAGTGGTATCGCGATGGATCGACAAGGGTGTGCTGTGGAGTGAGCAAGGCAGGCAGAGAGTAGAGACTATTTGGACGCCGAGGCTGCCTTGTGGCGCATGCTTGGACTTCCACTTGCTCTTGCTGCTGTGGGCATTCCAGGTTTGCTTCTTTGCCTTGTCTCGGTGGCAAAGGTCCCTGAAGCCTCCCCCCTCGTCGCCTACGAAACAAGAAGGTCCTCTTTTAGACGTGGAGTACGGAGTAAGCACTGGCCGTTCCATGGCATTGGATTCGCATTAGCAAGCCGTTTGTAAGAGCTTCCGCTACTACTAACGTGGCTTGACTGGGACCTGCGGCCCACGATTGGCGCAAAAGGCATTGATGTCAGCCAGCAAGGTTGCGGGTGATGGTATCGAAACGTCTTGGTTGGCAAGTTGGCAAGTTGGGAACCGTAAAACTCCCCGTCTTGCCCGTCCCGCAGACTGTGGCAACCGTTTTCGCCACCGTCGCGCACACTCCTTTCGGGAGTTAGGTTCGTTCCTGCCCCGGAATTTTAACTCTGCCTATCAGGTTGATCATCGAAGCTGCCTTAAAATTTGAATTTGGTGTCCGCTTCTTGCACCCGCTTGCGCACTACTCATGTATCTCCTCCGGCCGTCGTTCACACGCACTCAAGCACGGAAGAAGCCACTTACATCCCGTTACGCCAGGGCCTGTTTCTTGGCACATGCTCGGACATCCCAGAATATGCGCGACCAACATCCTACTGTACGTACTGCTTTCAGGGATACAACTGTGCTAGTCAGACCAGGAGACCACAAACAGAAGCGCATCCGCCCGCCGTTCGGAACGCGTACGAGGCCGTTGCCACTCGATGGTTCGAGACGACCACCTTCTGAGCTGCAGCAAGCAGGGATCTGCGAGACAGGGAGCATCCCAGGCTGTAGGGTGGAGGGTCCCTGAGATCTGATCGACACGCGACAGGCCCGCTTGTGCCCTTGCCAGCGCCCAAAAACCAAAGTCAATTCGCCCCGGGGCAGACGGGCAATGCGAGACAAGACAAGCTGGTGGATGGCCGCCATTTTACAGTCGATGACGCCCTAGAGACGCTCCAGAAGCCAGTATAAACGTGGAATTGTTGCGGCCCTCCTCCGGCGCTTGTTAGTGGTCTGGATCTCGAACAACCTCGGTTTGGAGGTTGGGCCATCTGGACGGGGCTTCGAGCCACTCTGAAGGGTCCAGCCCGGTCCATGCCTTGGGTCCACAACCACGCCCGCATTTCTTTCACCTTGATCTTCCTTGCGGCCACTCCTTCCTCCCAGGTACCCGATCATGCTGCTTTCAGAGGCTCTTCTGTAGCCCGCAGCGTACGGCACTGGCCGCGAACTTCCCTCGGGAGTCGCTGCACGAGGGAGTCGTCTCGTCTACGGTGAGGCACAGGCTGTAGGATCGACATAAATCTATCTATCGTTACTTCAACGGTGTTGGCTGCCCTGCACGCTGGCAGGCCTGTCTAGAAAGTCGTCTTTCGCCTAGGGGAGCCGCAGGACCGCTGGTGCCCCTTGTTCTCCAGCTCTGAAAGCGCCTCGCAAACATACGACAGAACGTCTCGTCGGCAACTTGACAAACGCATGATTATCTATCCCGTTTCCACGGCCGTCAGATCCCCACCAGCCCACCATCTCCCACTACCTAGCCTACAGTACTAGCCAAGGCGCCCGGGCCACAAGCCTTCCCGCGACACTAATGATCCATTGGTGACCATTGCCCCGTTGTTACCGCTAGGTCCTGGAGGGTTCCATTTGGGTTATACATAGTATCCCGACCGGCTGATCGACCATGGGATTCTCTCACTTCACGATCCTTTGCCAAACCGTCTTCACTCGCATCTCCATCCCAGTCAGCCCCAGGATCTCTGTCCGTCACCGAGCTACGTACTCACTTCCGGCACAGTCACGCAGACACGCCACCAACGTGAGCTACAGGCATCTGCCGTAGAGCTTTTGCTCAATGCAATGTGCGATCGCGTCATAACAGTCGGCCACCTCTCCGAGCTCCCTGTCATACGAGTGCTATATCCGGACTAACGACATGTGCGTGCCCTACTGTACCACAATCTGTGGCTTTGGACCCTTGAAAGGGTCCCTGAGACGCCACTGAGCCAATGATACGCCCACCAAGTCTAGGTCGGAATAAAAGCTCCGCCTAGCTCGCAACACAAATACCTGGGGGTTGAATTGCGCGGCCGCTTTGATTGCCAAATCTCCCGGATGGGGCACCAAAGGTCGTCAACCGTATGTACACAACGAGGCAGTGCCCAGGATTGGAGCGAGGAATGAGTGTGGAAAGTCCTCAGATCGTGCTATGTATAACAACAACAAACACCCTGATACCGAGCCATTGGACACATGAATTGAGGACCGCCCATATCCTCCTGCGCTGCCCTTTCGCCACCATCCTGTCAACAGGGGTCCAGACCTTTGCCGTCGACCATTACCGTTTCTGGCACTATCATGTCTATCTTCCGTGTGGCGCACGAGCAGCAATGACGCAATTACGACGATGCACTACTACGCTTCCCTGGCTTGCCTGACTCAAAAACAGCCTTCAACGATGGCAAACCGCTGGAGACAAAAGGGTACAGACATTGGCAAAGATTGGCTACGCTTGAGCACCGTAACCAGGGTTCATGTGGCTTGTGAGGGGTTATGGACAAGATCATCGCCTGTCACTTGTGCCGACGTGTATGTAAGCCGCAGTGGCTCCTCTGGGGCTTGAAGGCCCGAAAGCGCCAGCCCCAAGTGCAATGCAAGAACGGAAAGCTCGCTGGGATGTTACTTGATAATGACACTAGAACTTCGTCATAGTTGGAGCTCCAATCAATCCTTGTCGGCAAATTAGTTCGAGGTTAGCTACTACGTAGTAAGTAGCTCGGCTCCCATCCCAAGTGGCAAACACGTTAACGACGCTGCCTTGTTGTTCTGGAATTAGAAACGGACCTGCCGCACTCCGCTTCGGTCATGTTTCTCTCCGTTTTCAGCCCTGTAACGGACCTGGCCGAACCGTTCACCCGTTGATCAGAACGGAGCGTCTTGCTTCTTTCATCACAGGCCGACCAACTCAACAGTGGCAAATCCTCTACCTGGTACCGTGCTTACTGATCAGCTCTAGATCTGTCCGCGGCTAGTATCTCCAAGATTAGCATCAAACTCCGTCAGTGTTGGGAAGCCTCGCAGTTCTGATCATATCATGAATCGATCAGATGCCGATCACGGCTGATGCAGTCACCAATCAGTTCATCGGCCTCGAGGTCCAAGCTTGGATTGGTAAGTATTAGACATGTATTAGACTACTATGCTACTATGGTACAGTTATCTACTACAGTGGCAGCCCAGCAGTCTAGCAGGGTTCAAACATTACACAAGAACGAGAGAAGAGAGAGCTGCAAGTCAGTCTGGTCAGTCAACTTGGAAGTCCGGGATCCCTAGTGAGGATAAGTTACTATCTCAAACCCTACATCCTTGTATTGATTCATACATTGTACTGTACTGTACTCACTAGCTGAAGTCTGCATCATCACAGTGTTATATCATACTAACCGACCCCAAGCTGTCAACTTGCGTACATACACGCCGTGGAAGGCTTCGCACTATAACCACCCTGTCTCGCCATACTAGCATGACACAACACACTTCAATGTACATCACGCTCTCCTGTCGTTGTGTCGGTGGCAAATGACCTATCTTACTTGGCAATAGGGTTTGCGAAAGGGCGTCACGGCGTGTCCAGGCGAACCGTTATGGGTTTCGAGCTGTAACCTGGCCTGTTCGGTTATCGCTTCTACCAGCGCACCTGGCTGCTGTCTTGTATCTGTGTGTGTCGAATTAGAATCCTAACCTCACTACTCGGTGTCGTCCGTGGCTGGAGATTGTCATGCCAGTTGAAGAAAATACATCAACTATTAATAGTGGTGGCTGTGATCAACAACCGACACCATTCGAGCCCAAGACCAGCGATGTCACGCCCGTTGGCGCAAGACTCGGCAGCTGAGATATCAGACACTCGCCTACCTTGGGGTCTCCAACAACATTGTCATCACGCCAGCTAGAGCGGGAGACCGGGAGACCAGCCAGCAATTCCGGGAAGCAAGGGGCACTGTAAGATGTCGAGCCACAGCCGAGTCCTGAGGGGACACAGTCACTCGGCAGAACCTAATGTGATAGCTGCTGCATAATTCTACTAGCCCAGGGCCGACATTGTTGAGGTCATTTTCCGGGCACCAATGCCAGTTGACAACAAGGATTGAGTTGGACCCCTGAACAGCTGAAATAACAATCGACCAACCCATATTCTGGAGAGACGGACAAGCTTGAAGCTTCATGTACTATGAGCGCATTCAACGACGCAAGTGCGGTGTCACAGGTGTGTATCGTCACCGAACGCTTTCATCGGAAGCACTGATCCTGTGGTGTGATGGGACTAGTCATGTCTGATGTTGCAGTAGTCTCTTGAGACGATGACTAGACAGCCAGACAGCATGCGTATCCGGCATCTCGGTTCAGGTGCTTTCAACCTTGTCCTTGCCATCTGCATCGGAAACCCAGTGTCCCGGCGTGTCTGAATAAGCCTAAGCGCTTACAGTAGCCGCTGATGAGGACCATATTAGATCATGGTTCTGAGTTGGAGAAGCCCATGGATGTGTCGGAGCTAGATTGGAGACTACGATATGACGAAGCTTGTTGTCGGCCGGCGTTGGTTATCACGCTTCCTCACGCTTTCACAAAGAGTTGAGAAATCCACGGCCCGATCGCCTTCACTCTGAAAGGGGAGCTTCGGCTCCGGCGGCGCTGGCCAGTCGCGACGTTCCGAAGTCCATCTCAACGGTCTAGGCCAGGCATGACCCGATCTCGACGTTAGTAACCCGGACCGTCAACGATCCGGCGCGCTCTAGCCTCCCGGTCCGTTCTTGACCATCCGTTTCAAACGCGCATTGGCTACCTACCTTGGATAAACTCTTTTCTCCTTCCAGGCTCATACAGGGCAAACGGGTCCAGCTAAAGGTTTCTGAGCCAACGCGCTTCGAGAGACCAAACGTGGTGTTGCCGTCTTGCCGCGCTTGTGGTGCCGTGAGGACGTTCCAGAAGAGAGAGTCTAGACGCGCTCGTGGAATAAATACTACGTGCAGTACAATTGCCGTTAAACTTTGCCGGGAGGATCTGAACCCGGTGCGTTGGTAACGTTCAAGCTTGCATAGTGCTCGATGAGATGGGTCGAAGTTTGATGTCATATGTGACTGCGATGACGATGAAGTTTTTGACCCATGACATGGAGCTATCTAGGGTAGCTGAAACACCATGGATGGGCTGTGAGTTTGGCACTTTGGGCTTCCCTTGATCACACATGGCTCAGAAGCAGTAAAACATGCTACTTCGCCGGTCACTGGGGTACATCAAGCTGAGGCACCAACTTCGGGCTTGCCGTTGGGCGGGGATTGAGGAACAACAAAGCCTCGTTGGGAGATAACAGGGTAGAGCTCAATCTCTTGATGAGAACTTCCTTGCATCGAGTAAATGTCTGATATGCCTTTCTTATGATCTGACCAATACCAGAACTGGCGGCATTGCCTTTCATTTGCGGCATGTCAGCCTCATTGTCACGGTTGAATTTCTGGTAAACTGCAAACACTCTATACGGTCGAAATCACCAGAGTAATCAACATGAAGTTTATTATTGCCATGTATCAGAATTCGTTCGAGTGCCCCAGTGCCAACCTGGTGCCCGAGAACAAGGTTCAGAACAAGACAGAGCATATAGCCGGAATAGATTGACTGCAAAGAAGGCTCGTTGATTCCTGGCGTCTAAGATAATCATGTTATACATTGTCCTGCCCCAACATCCATCTAATCCTTCTTCAGGGGCACAAAAATCTCCTCGATCCCGTCCCTGGTGACGATAACCATCTGGAGGTTATCACCAACCTCAATGTGACGCTCCACGGCGCCGTCAAACGCATCCTTGATCAGGGTCTCGACCTCTGTCCGCGTCAGGGGACGTCGCTCTCGCTCCTTCAGCTCATGGCCCTCTCCACTTCCAGGGATGTACTGGTTCTTGAAGTTGACCTGGTTGTCCAGGAACGGCATGATCAGACTGCCCGCGGCACCGCCCGCGCGGCACTGCTCACGCTCGTAGCTTCCCACGGGATCGTATGAGTACACAGCACCCTTGCCCTCCTCATCCAGGCCGCCAAGCATCGCGTGCGAGTAGTAGGGGAAGAATCGCTTCTGGTAGAGCACTGTGGAGAGGCGCTTGGCGCAGGCGTTGACCGACATGGGCTTGCCGTGGCGGTAGCGGTAGATCTTGCAGATGGTGTCGAGGTGGTCACGGAGGGCCTCGCCGTCGGCAGCGAAGCCAACAACCGAGAGGACTAGCGAGGCGTCGTCTTGGGAAGCTGTGGTGCCGCCGATCTTGAAGACCTTGGGGGACATGCGGGAGTTGATGCTGTAGCCGCTGGTGTGACGGGTGTCGCCGGCCATGATGGTGAAGTCGGCGCCAGAGATGGCGAGGGTTGAACCACCATTGTCGGTATAGCTAGAAAGGGTGAGTAACAAGCTTGGTAGATGTCTGCAGAGGAGGCTCACGGATTAAATCGATGTTCTCGGAACTCGCCGTTGTTGGTCTTGGGGGCATCGGAGAAGGCGTAGTTGGGCCCGTTCATCACGGGGTTCTGGCTAAACATGGCAGCCATGATTGCGGTTATGTTTCGGTGATGTTAAAGCGCTCGAAGATTCGGGGATTAGGCGATGCGCGGCGGTGATGAAGTCGGATTTTGGTGGTTGATGTTGGTCTTGACGTTGCCTTGTCGCTTGAGCTGAGGTGGTCAGTGGTCAACGACGCACGCGTCAAGCTTGCAGCCTTGCCCGTGCGTGCTTGGAGCTGGGGTAGCTCAGCATGACTAAGCCCAACCGACAGGGGTGCACCTCCTAAACTGGCCATCGGTCATTTCACGGGGTGCATCTCAGCCTCAGGTCGAGAAACACATTTGTTGACATTCGCTCCTTTGGGGCTGCGCTCTCTGTCTCATTTTGGTCCACGGCCATTCATCGCTCAAGCCGCCATAATGCCTGGCGACATTCGCTCCAAGGCATTGCAGAAGATCGCCGCGCTTTCTGCGACTAGCTCCACGACATCGTTTGACCGATCCGACCTCGACCGACTATGTAGGGCGTGCCACGCTGGATCCAAGAGCAAGGACTATGTCAATGGCTACCAGAATAAGAACTCCCTGGGCCGGGTCCCCATGGTTGGTTGACCCAAGACACTGGAGCACATGAGACCAGGGAATTAACAAGCGTAGTCTATTCGCGAATTCGAGGTTCTGATCGCATTGTGTAAGACGGCGCCAAAGATCAAGTCCAGCCAGAGTGCGCAGAGGCTCTCCTACCAGCTGTTCCCCTATATCCTCGAAGCGCACATCCAGGTTTTCGTCCCGTCACCCTTCTTCCGAAAGATCGACCCGTCCCCGACCGAAGCGCTCGCCTTTCATGTAACAGGGGCACTGCTGGCTCTTGGCATCAACTACGATGAGCTCCTGGAGAACGTTGTGGATAAGATCTGGGCATTTGTTAACTCGTGCAGACGAGCTACCGAGAGCATTTTATCCCCCCAGGCCGGAGACCCCGACAACCCTCACCTGGAGGACGCGATCCGAACCGTGACGATCGCCGTAGCCCTGCTTGGATTCCTAGACGCTGCAGCTGCGCAGGCCGACTTCTGGAGGGCCGGTAGCCGACTTGCATTGATCCAGAAAGTTAGGGAGCTTCTCTCGGAGCCCTTCCTTGTCGCAGTGGAAACGGCGCTGTCAACTATCCGCAACTCTCATAGTCAGGATCGCGAGGTTAAGGAATGGAAGAGATATCTGCGCCAGTATGCGTCTTCCGGACGTCCCCTAGGTGCTATGCTGCTGCATCGGAGTTTCGCCTGGCTGGTTGTCGCGAGCACTTCGTTGATGGTAGAGGATCCTCGCGCGCTTCGACAAGCTCACGTGCTCGATATCTACATTTCAAAGGGTGATGGCCTACGCCAAAGCTCCCCAGCCCACGAAGGCAATTTCAGCACTGTCGCGGCCTATGCCAGTTACGCCATTGAAGAAGTCCAGTATATCGAGGCTGGTGCCGACTTCATTCGCATGGGATCGCCCGACCAACAGAGCCTTGCTTATGCCGTGAAGGCTGCGGCTCTAATTGCTTACCTCAACTGCGCGCTGTTGAACGAAGAGGCCGCTGATACAGAGATTCTCATGAGCTGGCTTCAGGAAACCCTGGATGACTCTGTACAGATGGCGGATGCGACTCTGGCCTCTGTGACCCTCCGGTGCTTGGCTTTGATATGCCAAGTATCCCCAGCTTTCTCGTCAAATGTCAGCCGTATTCTGCCTCGATTCATTGTACAGGATGCACCTCAGAGGGACACTGTGACAATTGCGTCCAATAGCCTGGCATATGTTCTCAAGATGCTCTCCAAGGACGCTGTGATCAGCACTCTCTACACTCTAGGCAACGTGCTCAGTCCTGGATCGGAGCAAGCCTTCGCAAACGACCAAGTCGACGGAACAGCCGCCGAACCTGGGCTTACCTCGATCTACGCCAACCGCCGATCCATAGGCAGCTCTATATCTCTCCAAATGTATGGTGAGGAGGAAACCGCAGTCGTCTCGGGCAACGTTGTGCAGACCATCTGCGGAATTGCCGCTGCTTTCAAAGACGAGAAGATCACTGCTTTGGCCCAATCCATGCTGCAGCAGAAGCTAGAAAAGGTGAACACGGGTGTAGATGCTCGGATCATTAGCGGAGCGGCCGCTTTAGCCCTCGAGGGTGGACAGCTTGAGTTCCGCTCTCTGCTGAAGCTGTTCACCAGACTAAGCCATAGCGGAGTAGTTGAAAACCAGCTGTTCCTCCTTGAAGCCGTAAGTCTCGGGCATTCTGCCTTTGCTTTGAAGTTACTAACTTGCATAGGTGAGAAATGCTCGCACATTTATCTCTGCAAATCTTCGCCGCGAGTCACATCTGTTTGGTATCTACTTTGAATACTTGCTCGACGGCATCATTGGACTCGGTGACGCTCATTCAAGCAATCATGCTAAGGAATCTGATGTGCAAATGGCTGCCAAGGAGATTGCTGAGCTGCTCCATCCCCTGGCAATCTTCATGTCCAGCAATGATTTTGCTTCCGACCCGGTTACCGACGACGAGACCTACTCTCTCCTTCGTGATGCTTGGTTCAATATTGTGGTTCACGGCTTTACTACGAACACGGACCGCGGCAAACAGTACTTGAACGAGCTGCGAATAATTGCTATCCATTCCCCTCCGTTGGTTGCTGAACAACGAGGCGAACAAGTCGAAAGCGATATTGAACTCAACACCGTTCTGCGACGAGGATCCAGTAACGATCGGGAGTTATTGCAGAAGAAGCTTCTGAGCGATCTCGTCCCTACCAAGACCACCGAGATCAGGGGTCTGAGCTACCGCAAGGTCATCTTCCTGCAAGCGGCATACCTTATGGAAACCCTTCGAGCCGATGCGGGCGACTGTACGAGGGTTCTATCTTACTTTCTAGAGCCAAGTATGTCAAGAGGCGAAGTCAGTAGTGCAATGGAAGGTGTTGCAGCTGCAGTCATCGACAAGTACATCAGGAAGACCCAGGCAGGGGGTGAGGCGACCTTTTCTGCACAATACGCCGCCGAACAGCTTGCAACCATTTTCTGCAGCTGCTGCCACCGGATCGAACGAGTCCAGCAAGCTGCATTTGCCTGCGCGGATCGTATTCTTCACGAACTACCCTCCGCTCTGTGCCACAGATCGTCCCTCTTTGCTCTGCTGGAGCTCCTTTCCCTGATGTGGTCGAGCTGCCTTGAGGCAGAAACGGACCTCTACGACCCCCGATCTACCTTCACATCAGATCTTGGCAGGGTGACTGTCCAGCTCTCGGATGACTATGACTTTAGAAGGTGGACTGTGGATGTACTCAACCGCAAAGCCAAGGTCTGGGTTAACGCTTCCATCAACCTATCTCCTTTGGATATCAAGGGACTCTTGCAGACCTACCTATCAGAGTTCAGCGATGAAGGAGCATACGGTCATGTTTCTCTAGGAAGGTCGTTGGCCCTGGAACTCGGCTCGATTATCCCTACAACGGACAACCGTCTGCAGTCCATGGACAGGATGGGCAACTCAAGCATCAACACAGCATCCGACTTTGTGGCGCAGTACACAACTCGCCAGGAGTACCGATACGGCGAGACACTTCCTGATCGTGGCACGGAGCTGATCAGTTTCATGAACCACAACCGTCGCATGTCCTTTGTGCAGTCATCCGTCAAGGAGAGCGCCAATGCGACAACTGCACTGGCTCACGTTGAGGCTAGAATCCTTAGCAAGAAGAGCGCCTCCATCACCGAAGTGAGAGAGATCCTTCGCAGGGCAGCAGCTCTGTTGTGCCGCAGCCAGAAGGACGAGGCTGCGATTGCCCATTATCTCGTGAGCATCCCATTCGCGTTGTTCACAAAGCAGTCTATCAAGCTTGGAGTCTCGCTGTGGCTCGGCGTGATGAACGAAAACCCAAGGCTGGAGCCGAAACTTTTGAACGAGATTGCTCAACAGTGGGAGTTTACTCTTGCTAGGAAAGTTGGACTGTTCAGTCCGACATTGAACCACGTTGATCCCTTCTTTATGAAAGAGGAGTTTGCGCCCAGCGAGCTGGAAGCGCTTGCAAAGAAGAAGCAGTTGGTGCATGACATTCTTGCTCCTCACCTCCGACTCCTCCAGTTCTTTGCCAGTCACTTTAACGCTACGAGACATGGTAGCCCCGATATACAGAGGGTGTTCCTTCGGACGCTTGACCTCACCCTCGACGCAATGAAGCAGTGTGCAACCCATCCCATGGCCAGAGAGATTCGATTCCAGATCGTCTTGTTCGGTCTGCGCGTTCTGCGAGCCAGCAGCACGCTCAAGCCAGCCGCGCAATGGAAACTTAAGGAGAAACTCTTGTCGGCAGGCTTGTCCTGGTTCAGATACGCGCCAAAGTGGTCGTTTGGAAGCAATCTCCTACAGATCAAGACTGAGATTCGACTCATCTCGGACGTTCTTGCGGCTTTGCAGGTCGTCTCGTTCATTGGCGCGCAAACAGTGGGCAACGCCAAGTCACTCCAGGCCAAGGAGCAGCTGCTCGACCTGTTGCTAAGGAGTGAGCAATCTCGTCTGCTCGTCTGGGTAAATCCTCTTCAAACCGCTACCAACCAGGCATTGGTTCAGCCAGCCAACAAGGCGGCGACAGAGGCTGCCCTTCTGCCCCTTATTCGCACAGCTTGGTGGCAGGATCCTGCCATCGCAATTGAGTTGGCAACTCGGTTCCCGTTCCCCCGCCTTCAGCGCGATATCAGATTCTTGCTGCTTACTATGCCGGAGAAGGCTGTCTCTGAATCCGAGGCTCTACACTTGATCTTTGGAGGATTCCTTCCGGAGGATGTTGGCCTGCAGCAGCTCAAGGTATGTGTTGTATCCCCTCTTGTTAGCTTTGAGTGTCTCTAACGTCTGCAGTATCTTTTGTTCTGGCAGCCAGTGAACCCCATTACGGCCGTCACAATGTTCTTGCCAGCCTATCAGAACCATCCTTTCATTATCCAGTACGCCATGCGTGCCCTCGAGAGCCATTCAGCCGATGTTACCTTTTTCTACGTCCCTCAGATCGTCCAAACGCTTCGTTATGATGCTCTTGGATACGTGCAACGGTACATTCTCGAAACCGCGCAGTTCTCTCAGCTGTTTGCCCATCAAATCATCTGGAATATGAAGGCAAACTCGTACAAAGACGACGATGCCCAAATTCCAGATGAAATCAAGCCAACCCTGGATATGGTCATGGGCAAGATGGTTGACAGCTTTGCTGCCGAAGACAAGGACTTCTACGAGCGGGAGTTTTCCTTCTTCGATGAGGTCACTGATATTTCAGGCAAGCTCAAGCCCTATATCAAGCGGTCCAAGCCAGAGAAGAAGCAGAAGATCGAGGAAGAGCTGCGCAAGATCAAGGTAGAGGTTGGCGTCTATCTCCCCAGTAACCCTGACGGCGTGGTTATTGGCATCGACCGCAAGTCAGGAAAACCTCTGCAGAGTCATGCCAAGGCGCCATACATGGCGACGTTCCGCATCAAGAAGAACAAGGGCGGTCTTTCGGAGGTGGATGAGATGATGGAGGAGAAGGACGGAGAAAGTCATGGAACTCCTGAGCAGACCATTGAAGTCTGGCAGTCTGCCATCTTCAAGGTCGGCGATGACTGTCGGCAGGACGTTTTGGCCCTGCAGATGATTGCAGCTTTCCGGGGCATCTTCCACGACGTCGGCCTCGACGTCTATGTCTTCCCGTACCGAGTCACCGCCACGGCCCCCGGCTGCGGTGTCATTGACGTGCTGCCCAACTCCATCTCGCGAGACATGCTGGGCCGTGAGGCTGTCAACGGCCTGTACGACTACTTCGTCTCAAAGTACGGAAACGAGAACTCGCTCCGGTTCCAGCGGGCCCGCAGCAACTTTGTCAAGTCGATGGCGGCCTACTCGGTCATCTCGTATCTGCTGCAGTTCAAGGATCGCCACAACGGCAACATCATGGTGGACGACGCCGGCCACATCCTGCACATTGATTTTGGCTTCTGTTTCGACATCGCGCCCGGCGGCATCAAGTTCGAGCGCGCCCCCTTCAAGCTCACGACCGAGATGGTGGCCGTCATGGGCGGGTCCATGGAGCACCAGAGCTTCAAGGCCTTCGAGGAGCTCTGCGTGAAGGCCTTCCTCGCCAGTCGCCAGTACTGCGAGAAGCTCAGCCAGATCGTCTGGCTCATGATGGACAGCGGCCTGCCATGCTTCAAGCCCGAGAGTGTCAAGCACTTCCGCGAGCGCTTCGTGCTCGACAAGAGCGAACGTGACGCTGCCAACTTTATGAAGCACCTCATCAAGACGAGTTACTCGAGCCACAGCACTGGCATCTACGATCAGTTCCAGCTGTTGACCAATGGCATTCCCTATTAAGGAGGACGACGAGACGACAGTAGTGAGAGACGGAGTGGTAATAGGCCTTTCCGGCTCCTTTTCTTTTTCTTACTCTAAACCATGGCTGAGGTCCAGAACCTATCTCAGCCAGCTCTATAGTGATTAGTCTTGCCTTTATAATAGTAGTACACAGCTTTTCCCAGCAACTAATCAGAAACACCGTCACAATCTTTGATCCTCATTCTTCAAAAGAGAAAATCTGATATATTACATGCGCATCTCTCAACTAGGCACGTCTAGGAAAGCCCCGCAAGGACCAGCATGTCGCTTAGACGCGAGGTGAGATGAGAGATGGCCTCTCCGCTTACAGCCCCTCCCGGACCCAGCTCATTTCGGCTTCGGGGCCGCAGAACCCTTGAGCATGTGGGTCGGGGCGTTGTAACTGGTGTAATCGACGTGGACAAAGGCTCTATCGACGATGGGCACGGCCTCGAGGAAGTAGGTGAGCACCTCGCTGAGATCGTGGCTGTCCTTGAGGGGCGTGGCCGCGGAGAGGACAATATCTACCTCGACAAAGAGCTTGTCGCCGGCATGGTAGGCCCGCAGGTTCTGGATCTGGCGGATGGCCGTGGCGAAGCGCATCGTCAGGTACAGCAGCAGGTTACGCTCGTCGGGCTGGGCCGAGAAGCCCGAGAGGTTGCGGACGTGGTGGGCCGAGGTCTGGCTCCAGTTGAAGATGACCACCATGGAGAGGAGCAGGCCGCCTACGGCGTCGAGCCACCAGATGCGTCCGTAGAAGCCAACTGCAGATGGGGGGAAGCAATGGTTAGCAGGGTTCATGTTGCAGCCAAGGCATGCAGCGGTCCGATCGCGCATCATGGGCCATGATTGCTTACTGATGGGGAATAGAATGGAGCCCGTGTTGAAAATGACATCTGTCTTGGCGTCTTCGGCCCTGTGGGTTGCTATTAAAGCTGATTTTACACTCAGAGCTGGAGAGAGACTTACAGGGCTCGGACACTCGAGTTCTTGACGAGACGGCACCAGATCCAGCAGGCACCCTTTATAACAATAGTAGTGACCATGATGGCGATAGCAGGGATGCCGAGCTCGAGGATGTGGTGCACAGGGTCCATGAGGCGTTGGATACATTGGAGGCTTACTTGGCAGAAGGACGTGATCATGATGATGGAGAAGACGAGGACACCAAGAGGCTCAAGCCTATCGGTATCAGTTAGCTTTCGTCCACCGTGGAGCGACGGCATGGGGAGATTCATGGAGACTCACTTGCGGCGACCGACAGGATAACTATACTGGTCCTGGTGGCTAGAAGAGATAAGACGGGTGGTTATCCAGACAATCACGGTACTGAGAAAGTCCAGCACGGCATCGACCAGGCTAGCAAGAACGGACATGGATGGGACAGAGACGACGACGACGAGCTTTCCAGCCAGGAGAATAGCGTTTGCGATGAAGTTGACCCAGATGGCAAAGGTCACGACAGGGTCGTCGCTTTCGATATCAGCGTCCTCCAACCACGGCAGATTAGGCTTGGGACCCTCGCCGTCTTTAAGGCTGGGCGCCCTCGGAGGCGCATCTTGGTCGTCGTCTTCATCGCCATCCTGGCGCTGGAGGAGGGGCAAGCTCTCAGAGGAACGGAAGATGTCCTTTGGTTGACGACCAGGAGGTGGTTTCGCAGGAAGGTTGGGGCCTTTTACGGTGCCATATGAACCTGGGGTAAAAGACTGGGGAGTCGAACCGTTCAGCGGCGGCGAGTCAGACGCGGTTGATGGCTCTTCTGTGATTGTGTCTGGGACATCGATGGGGCGGAAGGCAGAGGCTTCCAGCTCGGTCTGGTACTCGTTGAGCAGCTCGTGGGGGATCGCAGAGTCGAGGAGGGCGTCGATGTAGAGGTATTGCTGGACCAGGTCGTTTATTCGCTCGTAATACAACCGTCTATGGCAATTAGACGGGCTGTTGGACTATGCGCCGCGGCGAAGATGTGGACTTACAGGGGTTTGGACATGGTAGAAAGCTCTTCATCGGGCTTCCAGTACTGCTCCCATCGGTATCGCGGGTTGCTTCGACCGATGAGCTTTGCGCTGCGGTTCTGGGGCCCATTGAGTAGCTGTGTAAGACGGCGCTCGTCGGCGAGCAGGCGGCCCAGCTCGTCGTTATCATGACCGCGGCCGTGCGACATCAAGGCCGTCTCCTCATCGTCAGGGCCAGCCCAGAAGGTCGCTGAGGGGTGCGAGGGGTGCGAGGGGTGCGAGTGCACGGAACCGGCCATGCTGTGCATGCTCTGGGTAGAGCGACTGCGGATGAGGTTCTGAAGAGCACCTGTCCGCGTACCTAGAGGATTGTGGCCATCGTCGCTGGCGGCGAGCAGCGAAGGGCGCCTCATTTGGCCGGGTCTGGGGGTTGTTGGGGAACTCATTGTCGCGCAAAGATATCGCCCTTTGCGGGAGGGATGAGGGA
>JABEYC010000330.1:0-79184 GCA_013266195.1 Fusarium zealandicum
TTGGGGTATGCGCGGAGATGGTGGTCACTAGTCTAGTCTAGTAGCCCGAGGTTAGGTCCCAAGTATTTCACTACTAACCCCACCTATGTTCACCGCCTTCATGACCATGCTGGCAGAACTGAGTGGGCCCGCAGTTTTTTCCTCTGTCTTATCGGTCGCTCCAGAAAAAAAAAATGATTTCGCATCGCAGCTATTCGTATCCTGCGACGGAGTCGCATTTCTTTCACCGTCTCCAATGGCACCCCTAACCAGCTCTCGCAAGCGTAAAGGACTCTCAGAGGCCCTGCCTATTGATGACGATGAGCTTACTGGCATTGAGCTAGACGGCGTCCTCTCCCAGAGCGATGACGATTCTGCTCTCGAAGACAGTGATGCTGTGGAGGGTGTTGAAGACGACCTTTCCGATGAAGATGCCGAGGATCCCGACGAAGATGACGACGACGACGACGCGCTTAGCGAAGATGCTTCATCTGAGCTAGGCTATAGCCTGCGGCAGCCTCCTGCACTGGAGGATGAGTCTGACGCGCCCAACTACCGTGTTGTCAAAGATGCCAATGGAGGGGAACGTTATGAGTACGCCGAGGTTGATCCCGTTTACGACAGCGACGATTCGGATGCTCAGGGCCCTGTCAATACCATTGGTGACATTCCTCTTTCCTTTTATGACTCGTACCCTCATATTGGATACGACATCAACGGAAAGAAGATCATGCGCCCTGCCACAGGCGAGGCACTCGATGCCCTCCTCGACAGCATCGAGATCCCCAAGGGGTGGACTGGCCTAACTGACCCCGAAACTGGCAAACCTTTGAACCTAAGTCAGGATGAATTGGAGCTTCTCAAGCGACTACAAATGGGCGAAGTTCCAGAAGAGGGCTACGATCCCTACCCCGTATGTCTGATTGTGATCACCGACGGCCGTCCGTAGTTACTGACTGATTGCAGGACATGGTACCATACTTTACCAGCATCGAGGAGAAGATGCCATTAAGTGCAGCGCCGGAGCCGAAACGACGGTTTGTTCCTTCAAAACACGAAGCTAAGCGAGTCGCGAAGCTTGTACGGGCGATCAAGGAAGGCCGAATTCTACCATACAAGCCCCCAGAAGAGCGACAACGGGAAGAAGAGGAAAAGGAGGAAACATACTATGATGTCTGGGCCAACGAGGAACCTCAAGATCCTCACGTCATGAACATTCCTGCGCCCAAGCTGGCTCCTCCCGGATACGACCTAAGCTACAACCCCCCGCCCGAGTATCTACCCACCGAGGAGGAGAGGGAGGCTTGGAAAAACCAGGACCCCGAGGAGAGAGTGAAGGAGTACTTACCTGCAAAGTTTGACTCGCTCCGAAAGGTTCCCGGCTATGGCGAGTTTGTCAAGGAGCGATTCGACCGATGCTTGGATCTGTACCTCGCCCCTCGAATCAGGAAGAACAGGCTCAATATCGACCCCAACTCTCTGCTGCCCAAGCTTCCTCGACCTGAGGACCTCAAGCCTTTCCCCACACTCAACCAGACCATCTTCCACGGACACGAAGGCCGCGTGCGCTCCGTGGCTTTCAGCCCCGACGGCGAATTTGCTGCTTCTGGAGGTGACGATGGCACTGTCCGCGTTTGGGGACTCAACGGACATCAGGAGTGGATCGCTAAGCTCAGCAGCGAGGAACCTGTCAACATTGTTCGATGGCGTCCCAACAAAGAGACATTCATCTTAGCCGCAGCTGCCGGTGAAGACCTCTTCTTCATGATACCTTCAGTTGCCAGCGATGCCGTGGAAAAGGCCAGTCGGGAAGTCCTGGACGTTGGATTTGGTTACGCGACAAACGGCGCTCAGCCTGCGGTGGCTAATGGTGTCAAGAAGGAGCCCCCGGCCAAATGGTCGAGACCCGGAGCCAAGCTCGAGGATGCCGGCGTGCTCCTCAAGGCCACTGTCAGATCTGTTATCAAGGTCATCAGCTGGCATAGACGTGGCGAGTTCCTCTGCTCAGTGTCTCCGAGCGGACAACGCAGCTCGGTCGCCATCCATACACTCTCCAAGCACCTCAGCCAGATTCCTTTCCGCAAGCTCCCGGGGCTCGCTCAAACCGCCCAGTTCCATCCATCAAGACCCCTGTTCTTCGTTGCCACTCAACGAATGATCCGTTGCTACGATTTGCAGCGACAAGAACTTGTCAAGGTTGTCCAGCCAGGAGCTCGATGGATCTCTTCATTCGATATCCACCCTGGCGGAGACAACCTCATTGTTGGGTCTTATGACCGAAGACTACTTTGGCATGACCTAGACTTGTCGGCTCGGCCCTACAAAACAATGAGGTTCCATCCTGAGGCTATCCGAGCCGTCAAGTATCACCGCAGTCTGCCCCTCTTCGCTGACGCCAGTGATGACGGCACGCTCCAGATCTTCCATGGCAAGGTTGTCAGCGACCTCATGGAGAATGCTACGATTGTGCCTGTTAAGATGCTTAAAGGCCATAAGGTGATCAACAAGTTGGGTGTTCTCGACGTCGATTGGCACCCTAAGCACCCGTGGTGCCTTAGCGCAGGTGCGGATGGAACTTGCAGGTTGTGGGCATAGTAGGCAGGTTAGGACAAAAAGAAAGTGGCACTATACAGGATGGTGAGGCTCGTGGAGGGTTTTACCAGCGATGGCGTTGGGATACAAAAAGATCTAAAATGATTGTTCTCCAATGACCCCTAGCTCAACCACTTTGGAAGGCTCGCCACAACTGACTGTGACTGGTGTCTTAATGAATCAAGAGAATCAAAGAAACACTCTGATATTGAGCCGCTTGGCGAATGCCTACATTTCCACGTCAGGTCTTGGTGGAGTCCACCATGTCTTTGTCACGATGTATAGTCCAGCTGTTACTAAACAAACAAATCTTTTTACCATTCCAAGCAGTCAATTGGATCGCGCGATTGCAACGTGCGATTCCGTACATGTTGGTCGGCCACAATACGATAGGGCACCGCAATCCCGGGAGAAAAGAAGATTCGTAGGATAGAATTCGTAATACATAACTACCTGCTAACGCAAACACAAACCAAACAGCCACAGTCTCCATGAACTCATGGCTCAAGCAACGCATGATCATGTTGGACCTCATGATCAATACTTCCTCCTGGTAGCTTGATATCGAAATTGCTCAACTTGCTGCGACAAGCACCTTTTGGCTTCCGGCAACAAGTACTCACGCACATGCTTCTGACATGTCTTCACCGAGTTTTATGCCATTACAACTCCTCACGGACCTTCGCCTTGGCATCAGCTTCCGTCTCAGCAGCCTTCTGCTTAGCAGCCTCGCCACCAAGCTTCAGCTGGCTGGCGACCCAATTCCAGCTGTCACGAGCAGTCTCTCCGATCTTAGCGAACAAAGTCTCCACTGGAGAGTTAGTACCGTACTTGAAGTAGGTAGACTGCTTTCGGGCCAAAGCCTTGAGGTCCTCGACCTTGGAGCCTTGGGGAACGGACACGCCGTAGCTGTCGAGATAGGCCTTGAGATCAGTCTCGGTCCATTGGTCGAAGGCACTCTGCTTAGCGGTGCCAGTGGCAGAAGTCAGATAATTGGTGGCCGAGGCCCAGTTGGATCCACCAGCGGAGGATGCTGAGGAGTAGGCAGACTGGGCGGCGCTGTGAAGCTCGTCACGAGTAGCATCCTTCTTCTCGGCTGCCTGTTTGGCGGCAGCGTCACCCTGGTTAGTCAGGTACTTCTTCAGGTTATCGTAGCTGAAATCATCGAAAGTCCAGGCGTTACCACCGTGCGCGGCAACATGCGAGTTCTTGCGGACAAGAGCGACAAGCTCGTTCTTCTTGGAGCCCTGAGGAACGGGAACACCACGGGCATCGAGATACGACTTGAGACGAGTATCAGACCAGGTGTTGGCAGCCTGGTTGAACGCGTCTTGGGCGGCGAGAGAGGCGCTGTCAGTAGCCTTGGCGTACTGGTTCTGGGCGTTGGACGAAGCGGCGCCGAAGGCGGAGGAAGCGCTACTGGCGACGTTGTCACCAAGAATGTCGGCACGGTGCTTGCGGACAAGGGCACGGAGCTCGTTGGACTTGGTACCCTGGGGTACGGCAATGCCGTTCTTGTCGCAAAATTCCTTGAGCTGTGACTCGCTCCAAGCATCAATGATCATGTCGGTGAGGGTGGCATAAGCGCCCTGTGCGCTGGCCGTGGCACTGGCAGACTGGTCCTGGGCCTTGAGGTATGCAAGACGAGAGTTGCGGCGGACAGAGGCAATGAGCTTGTCACGGGTCATAGGCTGAGGAGCAGGGAAGCCATGGGTGTCGAGCCATTCCTTCAGGTCAGACTCAGACCAGGACTCGTACAGCCAGTTTCCAGGGTAAGAAGTAGCCTCATTAGCCTTCTTGGCAACAGTCTCAAAGCTGGAGCGAGCCTTCTGGAGAAGAGTGTCACGCTGGCGGGGTTGGGGTGCTACAGTAACGTTGTGTCAGCACCAGATGAGGATGTGAGGAGCAGGCAAGGGGGCGTAACAAGAGAGGGCTTACCAGGAATTCCGTGCTTGTCACAGAAAGCCTTCAACTGACTCTCGGTCCATGTATCAAGGATCCAGTCCTTAACGCTGAGCCACCCCGACTGGGCGTTCTCCTCGGTCTCGTACCAGTTGGCCTTAACCTGAGATAGGAGGCTGTCTTTGGTGGCAGCGGCCTCGTCACTGGTTTCCTTACCCTTGGACTGAAGATAGGAGCTCAGTTGGGCGGTATCCCAGCTGTTGTAGGGCGATACAACGTAATCGTCCCAGCTCTTGTCAACGAGGGACTCGAGATCTTTGCGATCGGCGGGAGTGGGATAGGGAATGTTGTTGTCAGAAAGCCAACGCTCCAACTCGGTCTCGTGCCACTTGTTGTACACTGGGGTGGTCAGTTGAAGATCGACGACAAGACGATGAAAGGCGAGCACTCACCAGGTTTGGAACCGGGGAACCATGTGCTGGCGACGACACCGTTGGTGGACGCCGCCACGGCCAGAAGGGCGGTCAAAAACCTCATTCTGGTTGCTGCTGTTGCTGAAGCTGCGAGCTGTTTGCCGTTACGATTTAGAAAGGGTCAACAGATCCTCGGGCGATGGACAGGAATGAGGAAAGGGTATCACGGTGGAATCGCCTTGATGATTCTGGAGGTTCTGAGTATGCAGGAGGGAGGAAAGAAAATAAACCGGCGACTCAGGCGAGATGGAGGTAGAAAAAAGGGAAGCTTGGAGGGAGAGCACAACAAGCCACGCAGTGAAATCTATCACGTCACTGTGCCGTTTGTCGTGGGTGGCTGGAATTTGGCAGTGGTACAAACAGCAATAGCAGGTACAGGATACTTGTGCATGAGCTTGTCAATCTGGGGCCAGAACACCCTTTAGGCCCCCAAGATCTTGTACCTAGCTACTTCAATCCTCTTGCAGAACGAGGGGCCTGTACCATCTCATCAGCGTCACCACAAGCATCATCATCGTCCATCCGTTCATCATCGCGATGTGATTTGGGCAGACAGGCCTTGGATGAGACCAGTCTCCAGGCGCCACCATGACGTATTTTGCATGATTAGCCCCGCACAAGCTCCAGGCTCAAACGGGGAAGATGCAGGCTTACCTAAGGCAAACCTGCACATTTCGGTACGTTCCGCTGCCAAACAATACTAGTAAGCTGTACCGAGCACATGCTTTTTTCCCAACCGTTGATCGAACTGCAAAGAAGCAGAAATCTCGATTCACAAATGGAACAAAAGCTCCGGTGGGGTTCATTTTCCGCTTGGTCTGAACAAGTCAAGTTAGCATCGTAATCAACCATGTTTGCTACCTTCCTCTTCCTCTGCAAGGAGTTCTCAAAATGCAGCTGTTTCTTCATAAATGGGGCGATACCACGAAACTACGTAGACACGTAGAAAATCAATTACGTTACGTCAGGACAGGACCAAGGGGTTTCTCCACTTGCAACGCATAAGTTGACAGGCCTAGGTAAAGACAAAAGATTCACAGCAGGATGCCGTTAAACAGGTACTTTAGGCATTTGCCGTGAGATGATGTTACATTGATCTATGAATGCCCTCGCCTTGTCTAATCCCCAGCGCCCAGGCTCATATGGCCTGTGTTCCATCCCATCACATCTACTGTCATCACAATTAAGCGTAGAAGTTGACGGTCTGTTCACCACAGTTAGCAACGCACTTGTACGCAACAAACAAGGAAGTTCATCACTTACGTCCTTCTTCTTGGCCTGCACCTCGGCGATGGCATCAACATAGTGCTCGTGGCCAATCTTGTTCTTGCCTGACCGCAGGGCTATCATGCCAGCCTCTACACACACAGCCTTCAGCATGGCACCGCCAAACTCGTCTGTGCTCCGTGCGAGTTCGCCCCAGTTGACAGCCGGGTCGACCTTCATCTTTCGGGAATGGATCTTCAAGATCTGGGCTCGTGCCTCCTCGTTCGGTAGAGGAAACTCAATCTTGCGGTCGAGTCGACCAGAACGCAGCAGTGCAGGGTCGAGCACATCGACACGGTTTGTGGCAGCAAGAACCTTGATTCTGTCGTCGGAGGCGAATCCATCGAGCTGATTCAGAAGCTCCAACATGGTTCGCTGCACCTCACGATCGCCACTCTTTTCGCTGTCGAATCGTTTGGTACCGACTGCGTCCAGCTCATCGATAAAGATAATCGCCGGAGACTTCTCTTTGGCGAGTGCGAAGCAATCTCTGACTAGCTTGGCACCGTCACCAATGAACATTTGGACAAGTTGCGGCCCAGCGAGCTTCAAGAACGTAGCATCTGTCTGTGCTGCACAAGCTCGTGCCAAAAGGGTTTTGCCGGTACCCGGAGGGCCATACATCAGTGCACCTAGACCTGGTCAGCACGGTAACATGGCTTCTTTCGAGCATCAGCTTTACCTTTCGGGGCCTTGATGCCAATCTTCTTGAATCGCTCAGCCTCCTTCATAGGCCATACGATCGCCTCCACCAGCTCCTCAATCTGCTTGTCCAGTCCACCAACATCAGTGTATTGCTCCGTGGGCTTCTCATCAACCTCCATTGCCTTGACACGGCTGTCGTACTCGGCTGGGAGGGTATCAAGGATGAGGTAAGAATCCTTGTTGACTCCAATGAGATCAGCTGGCTTGAGCTGGTCGGAGTCAACGAGTCCGATGAGAGGGAGGAAGATAGTTTGGCGAGTGGATGTCTTGATGACGGCTGATTTTCCTACTCGAGTGGCATCCAGGTCAATATTGGCGCCCTCCTCAGACGACTCGACAGTTGGGTCGAGGTCCAGCAGCTCAACAACGTTGCCAACAAGGTAGGGGAGTTGTCTGTGACATGTGTTAACAACCGCCACTAACAAGTACCAAGAAATACAGAACAGACCTGTTGTTAGCAATCTTGTCCAGGTTCTCCTTGATCTTTTCGCCCATGGCAGCCTTCTCGTGTGATAATCGGGACAGTTCGCTCTTCATGATGCGGGAGTCGTTCTCAAGCAACCGTTTGCGAGTCTGAATATCCTGTGTGCTGAGTCCAAGAATCTCATCATCGAGGATGTCATCGTCCTCGTCCTCCTCGGCATCCTTCATATCCGCGTCGCCGTCGGTGGGCTTCTTCTGATCCTTGTCATCGCCATCTCTCTTCTTGTCCTCCTTGTCTCGGCGATCGAGATCATCGAGCTCCTCGAGGGTCGACATGATGGAAGGCGAAGTCGATTATCGGCTCAGTAAATAAACAAGATGGGGTTCGAGTAAAAATCGTAAACAGCGGCGTGCGACGTAGGGGAGTCGGTGGTGAAAGGCGACCGTGTGTTGAGGAGGCGAGAGCTATTGGTGCACCAAAGACTCAATGATGAAGCTGTGAGGTAGGCAGTCAGGTCGCGCGTAATCAGCCTGGTTGGCAGAGCACAGCGCAGCTCGGCATTGGCCAGTGGCCTTGCAGGCTGCCGGGGGACGGCGCTTGGTTGATCCGGGTGCACGGGCTATTCCAGTCAGTCTCGCAATTGGCATCCGGTGCTGGGTAGCTTGTGGATTTTTTGACCTGGAGGTTGAGCCGGCAATAATCTCAATCCAAGTATGTGCAACGCCTAATGGTTTATGTTTGAGGCCTTATTGCTAATTTTTGTCTTCCGATCTCAGAAAATATGGCTTCACGGATATCGCGGGCAGCCTCGCCCTGTCTGCGCCAATTGCGCAGAGAGTCCAACCTGGCCCAAAAATCATGGGCTCTGGCTCTTCGCAACATCTCGACTTCGTCCACGCACTCCGCCGCCGTCTCCGAGATCCGAAAGCCCGTCGATCATGCTCCCGCGACGAAGCCTCCCAGCGCCCGACCGGTTGAGACAAGGAAGAGTCAGCTGATCCGGACTTACACATCCTTGCTTCGCACCACACCCTTAATTCTGTTCTTCCAGCACAGCAACCTTACGGCAGTAGAGTGGGCCGCCGTGCGACGAGAGCTGAAGAAGGCTTTGGCCGCGGTTCCTCCGCCTAATGCTCTTCCTGGTACCGAGCCTCTCAACATCAGCCCCCTTGTGCAAATGCAGGTTGTCAGGACCAACATGTTGCGCGTGGCTCTGAAGCTAGTTGAGTTCTACGACCCGGGAGCGGCTGCTGCATCGAGCGCCACAGCTCGAACAACTCGCGGTCCTGTGGTTCATGACTTGTCCGAGGCTGCCTACGAGTCAATCAAGAACATTGAAATCCCCGAGGACTCAAACTACGCTCAGATCCAGCCCCTTTTGGTTGGTCCCCTCGCTGCATTGGTTCTGCCCGCAGTATCTCCCGCCCATGTGGCTGCGGCATTGAGTGTCCTTGCCCCTGTTCCGGGCCGGTTTCCAGCTCCCTCAAGGAAGAAGAATCCTGGCTACCATGACCCCATTTGCCAGAACGGTCTGGCTAAGCTCCTATTGGTGGGTGGGCGCATCGAGGACAAGATCTTTGACAAATCCGGCGTCAACTGGGTCGGTGGCATTGAGGGAGGCATGGACGGACTTCGGGCGCAGCTGGTGGCTATGCTCCAAGGCGCTGGCTTGGGCATTACCAATGCGTTGGAGAGTGGAGGCCGAAGCCTATGGCTTGCTCTGGAGGGCCGAAAGGGTCAACTAGAGGATGAAGCCAAGGGGGAGGAGAAGGAGGGAGAGCAGAAGGAGGGAGAGCAGAAGCAGTGAGAGTAAGCTTGAAGGCCAGTCTTGGTGGATCTCGTTGTACAATTACGGTACCCGATGAGGGCCATGTATGTGTAAATGTAGGAGCAGGCTATGGGGCGATTTCCCCAGTTACATGAAGAAATGTGAAGGTCATATTATATCTACATCCGATCTTAGTGTACACCTTTAATAGCGACACATTCCGACAGTAGACATTACTATAGACATGCTGGGTGTTTTGGTCTTGGCGAGAACAGCACTTCTATACTATGCGATTCTCTTCGATTCATGTTGAGACTCGCATAGCATATTTCCTACCTACCTCCAGAAGCTATCAAGTTAGAAATCCTTGAGGTAATGCATAAATGCTCTGACGACCCTGGTTTCAGGGACGAGCGACCAGTTATTGGCTGAGAGTGGTAGACTCAAGGTCTGGGGCTAGAATTGTGGCTGAGCCCGCACGTGGCTGGGAGCTTCCTATCCTATCGCCACGGGCAGCGTCGTCACCGTAAGTCGACGACAAGCTCAAGCAGCCTCCATCTTCCTCGCACTCACCCCGCCACTCACATCTGCGTCACCTTTCGCTCCCAAAGTGCACGTTTGTTCATTCCCGTGTATCAAAGTCTGGCGGTTCCAATTGCGACATTGCTATCCTCGAACCCCGTACATCCATCGCCTTCAGCCAGCCACGAAAGCTTGGTTCCGCCGTTCGCCAGTTTCAGGGCGAGACCTTCTCTTACGCCGAGGCACACATATCGGCTCTCGCCCCAAACGCGCACTCACAAGCTGTCTTTTGGGCATGCTATCGTCTCGTCTGTTATAAGAGACCATCGACACGTCCTCCCAAAATCATGGACTTCGCTCCCTACCAATCCTCTCCACCGGAGCACTCACGCGTCACATCCCCCGAAAACGCCTCCCCTCGACCTTCATACGACGCCCGACGATCCTTTTCACCCGTTGCATCCCCCCCTCCACTACAGCACCCGCAGCCCCAGCGAGGGTGGACCGGCTTCGATGGGCAGTCTGCCGGCTGGGCGGCTGTTAGCCCAGACAACAGGGCCTTTGGAGCCTCGAATGCGATGCCCGGCGCATATCCTGCTGCAGAGGTCAGCGAGTTCGATACGAGTTTAGGGATGCGTCTTGATTATGAAGCTTGTCTGGCGTATGTCGCGTTTCCGCCTTTGGGGGCAATTATACTTCTGATCCTAGAGAAGAACAGCGATTTTGTGAGGTACGTTTAAGCTCTTGTGGTGCCTTTTGATATGCGTACACTTTACTTGACTCGCCAGACACGACATATTAACCACATCAAACAGATTCCACGCGTGGCAGTCCGCTTTACTCTTTACCGCCATCATGATATTCCATCTTGTCTTCGCGTGGTCATCCTTCCTCAGCTGGCTGTTCTTCCTCTGCGATCTTGCATTAATTAGTGTCCTTACGTTGAGAGCGTATAGAGATGCCGAAATTCTAGATAGGTATGCGCTCACCCAGACACTGGCCCTAGCTCACCGAACTAATATACCCTCTAGGTTCGAAGTGCCTTTCTTTGGAGCACTGGCAACCCGTTTCCTTAACGACGAGTAGGAAGCAACGTGGTTCAACAGAGCCTGTCTTGTCAACGTTTAGCTGTCTCTTTATTATTTTTGCTTGTGGTCCTACAATACCCCCTTTTCAAGTCAATGCATCCCATCATGGTTCCCAGAGCGCGAGATCTGGGTTTTGGGTTCTATATCATATTAGAAGCCCCCTCTGCCTTCTTCCAATACATACATTTGCTTCTCGTGGCGTCCAGCAACAGTTTATCCATGGATTAATGTCTATTTTTGAAGATTTCAGTGTATGAATGCTCCCGGGTCATCCTTCGTCCACAAGTTCAGACCCCGAATAGTTTGCGGTACGAAATACGATATCTCAGCTCTTCTACGCACATCATCGTGTCCACCTCCTCGTCGTATAATTCATATATGCCTGCCGTTCGTCTGATATATTATTCTATGCCCTCTCACCACTTCTCCAGCACTGGCGTGACTGTGCCCTTGAGCGTCGGCTTCTCTGTGAACACCACCTCGTCAATCTTGGTTTCCGGGGAACTGCCCACTTCCAGCCATTTAGCCAACAGTTCGTTGCTCTCTTTAGGCTTCACCGAGTCATCTCGAGTTCCGATGGTGATATGGGCTACACGGTTGGCACACTGCCATTGATCATCGTCCCGGCCAGCCAGGCGCACAACAACTGCCATGATGCGATCGTCGAAAACAACCTGTCTATATCAGTCATGAGTCTAAAGAAATTGATTTGGTAAACTCACCCGCTCGACCACCACCTCGCATTCGCCGACCTTCCCCTCGGGGTTTCCAGCGGCCTCTGCTTCACTCTGGAGCGTCGTATACTTCTGCCATAGCTCCGGGTGGTCTTTGCAAGCCGCGCGATGCATTAGAGTGACGTGGAACTTGGGCTGCACACGCCGTGTTCCTTTGAGTTGTGTGTAGAATCGAGAGTTTGGGGGGGGTACATCCCTGAAAGCACGCTCCAGTACGTTGTTGACCTCTTGGCTAGAGACGCCGACAGACATGTACTCCATCTTTTTCTTTTTTGGCGCCTTGGGCTGCTGCTGCCGCTGTTGCTTGCCGTTCTTGCCGCGGTCGGGAATATCATGCTTGAAGTCGGGCTTGTATGCCAGGGCGAATTCGATCGCGGCATCAAGTACCTCGGGTGAAGGAATCTCCTTGACTAGGTTTGGGAAGAACTTGTGGAGTTGCGTAACCACAGTCTCGAGATTCTGTCGACTACCAGCCGCGGGATCGAGATCAATGGCCAAATCAAAGCCATCGTCTGGCTTGTCATTTGGATTAAAAGGTTCGAATCTGTTAATGAACCCCTCCATGACGCCGATGAACTTGTTTTTGTCAGTCGCAGCGTGGATAGTCTGATGGTTATCTCCGCGGGCAATGATTCTTTCCTGGGTTACTCGTCGGATCTCGTCAATCGACTCCACATCATGCTTAAAGTTGAGGCAGACGAGCTTTGCTGTGGCGTGCTGAAGCTTCACATCCGTGATTATCTGCTTTCTTTCATGTCGCTGGGCGTTGTTTCGGTCTGCCACCACTGCATCGCACTTGTTGAGCTCATCCAACACCATCTTCGTGAATCTAGGAGGACGGGCCTTGCCAGAGATGTTGTCATTTTGAATATGGCCCCATCCGAATAGGTCAGTCAGTGCCGTGGCAATCGTCGTCTTTCCACAGCCAATGGTCGCAATGGGACATAGAATCACGTCACGGGTGACTTCGGTCATGACGAGCGGCTCCGGTTCGTCCATGTTCGCCGCATCCGCGCCCTTCAGGTTCTTGAAATTCAAGAAGTCATCACGCAAAGAGATAATGCCGTGGTTGTTGTTGTACTCATTGGAAAGTTTCGGGTCCGCAGCGAGGCGCTTGCGAGCGTAGAGCAGGTACTCCTCGGTGATTGTGACGTGCTTCTTGAACCTAGGTTGCTTGCCAGCAATCAGGGCTTTTGTGCACTCTCGCCACTGACGGTACATCAGATAAGGCTCCTCAAACTTGTACTTGAAGAACCAGTCGCGATACGGAAGTACTGCCGGGTCGTGGGTCATTTTGCAGCGGATGACGAAACCTTCGACATCGCGGCCATCATGGGCTCCAGTCTCAGCCGCTTCATCGAGAAAAGTCCTGACCTCGTTGATGTCGTGGATTATAGTCAGTCCCACCTTTCGGAAAGCCCATTCGTCGGCAAACTCCTGAACAAAGGGGCTAGGGTATGTCGCGAACTCAGGCAAGTTGAGGTTAAGGCCGTGGAGGTACAGGCCAGCCTTGTCGGGACCATAAGCCAGGATGTGCTCTTCAAACGAGTCATCGCATAGCTCAGCAACGGCGGTGACGTTTCTCTTACGAAGCTCTCGTGCCAAGTCTGCCTTGGTCTTGCCGACGGCAGCCAACTGCTGCTCTAGGCGCTTCTCACCGGCGGTGGCATGACTGACCTGAATGTCGCTCCTGTCGCCTGTAGAATGCTTGCTGCAGACGATCAAGGTATCATCCTCAAGGCCGGCAATGAAGATGATGCAGCCGTTTTCTTTGAGGGTCAATTCATAGGGGCCCTGCGTGCGTGTGGTGATGTTCGACCAGTTGGTCTCATGAACCTCGCTGACATTGAAGAACTTGTCATAGCCTCTCACGGCAATCTCAGGCTCATTCATTCTCGTCTTTGTTGTGAAGAGGCCGCGAGCGTAGGTAGGCAGGTCACGTCGCTTATAATCCCAATCCTGCATCCTCCATGAGTCGACCTGGATTCCATCTGTGGATCCCTTTACATCAAACGTCGTCTTCTTAACCGAGAAGCCGCCTCGTCGTTTCTCTTTTCGGGCGACATCTAGGGCATGCAACATTTGCGAAACCGCCTGAACGTCCTGGGGCGTGTACGGGGCATCCATAGTGTCGAGGGCCGTTGGTGGAAGCTCAGAGATCCGATGCTTTGTAGTGGCTCTGCCGACAGATGTGAGAAGAGATCGAAGAGAGGGGAAGAAGTGAGAATTCATTCAGACGAGAAATGAGAGGTAGTGGTACCTCAGGCAAGATGCTAGAGCCTTCCTCACCTACCTAGGAAAGTCCTCTGCCCGGGTGCCAAAGGCTAATTACTTCCTGGGCTCTTCTGGAAGCAGTTATAGAGGATGCTTAGGTGCCCTTCGGGAGTTGGTAAACGGTTCTTGCGATAAAGCCAAAGGATATTCCTGCCTTGTTGCTTGTTGTGTCAGACCGATGAGCCACTTGAGTGCTCGGTGGATGGAGGCGCTGAGATGGTTTGTTGCGATGCGCAACGTGAAAGGCCAACGAAGGATGGGCGGTTTCGGGCAGCTTTTTCGAAGCAGCTATGCAGATCCTTTATATAGCCAGACCTGCAGGTTGTTGGCAGAGGCTGCTTGTGAGAGAGTTGTGGCAATGGTTGTGGGTAAGTTGGGTGGTAGTCTGATCTATGGACTAAAAATTGCCTTGGCGCACCGCCTCAGTCGGTATTCTTCCTTGGGCCCTACAAGTGAGTCAGACCGCGTGCAATAGCAAAGAGGCTCAAGGGTATGGGGCTTGTACTAGGTTACGTTACCGGATATTTTCTTCTGCCCGTCACAGCGCTTCAGTCGTTACTACGTAGTAGAAATGTCATGCTTAGCATTGAGTCACATATGCCGACTTATTGGCCAGACTGCTTTGTGTCTTACCCTAAAGATCCTGGTAGAAACGGCGCAGTGTGTCATGCCGTCTGTAGCTCAACTCTACGTAGCTCAGGGTTCCAACCGTTTAGTCAAAGCCGGGAGATGAGGGCAAATGCCAACCACTGTTCAGTACGTTCCCGTTTTCTTTTAGTTGCCACTCCTGACTCATGGCCGATAGCTCCCATCGACATCATCATGGTGTTTAAGCAGGGGTCCCACATGCAAACTACCCCGCGGTAGTACCAAAATCTGGCAGTCAGCCCAGCAAAGGTTTAAGACCCAGCACCCGACACATTGCGCCTTGCGCTGAACAGATTCTTTTGTTCAACTTTCTCAGGTCTTGTTATTATACCTTCAACCAGCGCGATTGATCAAGCTAAGCCTCCAACCATGTCGAACCCGAACACAAACCCATATCTCCTCGCCGCCGACAACAGCCCCGCGTTATTGCCCCTCCTCCGAGAAAATCCAGCTCTAGCCTCTTCGCAAGATGAACACGGCTACTCCCTTGTCCACGCTGCTGCCAGCTACAACCACCTCGAACTCCTTCGAGCGCTTGTGCACGAGTTCAATGTCGATATTGATCTGAAAGATGAGGATAACGAGACTGCCCTCTTCGTTGTTGAGACAGAGGATGCCGCCCAGGTTCTTGTAGAGGAGCTTGGCGCAAACGTCAACCACAGAGGGTCTGAAGGGTTGACAGCCAGGGAAAAGATCGAGGCCGAAGGCGATTTCCCGCCAGTCGCCGAATACCTGGCCAAATTTGAGGCGAAACAAGCCGACGACCCTGCGTCAACCGCTGCCGCCGTCATGCCCGAAGTCATTCCTCCACCTCCAGAGGGAATGGAGGTCACGGTCGGCACAATGAACGAGGCCCAGGACATTCCTGAAGAGGTCGACCCCGAATTCCGAAGACGAATCGAGGAGCTGGCCCAGCGCGACGATTTCAACACCCCTCAGGGTCAAGCCGATTTGCGGAAACTGGTAGAAGACGCCGTGCTCGGCCAGGGCATTGGCGACGAACGGAGTGTGCGATCGAAGCAGGACTAGATACTCACTCGGAAGCCTTTGTCTCCCACATCAGGTACTTTCCCGCTGCTGCCGGGGGCCGGAGAATGGTGAGGTCATTGCCGTTGCCTGTAACGCTCTTGGAGAAGCATGTGGCACTGAGCGAGAACCACGTCCCTGAAGGACAAGTGACGAGGATGTCCATGAGCAGACCGC
Source organism: Fusarium zealandicum (assembly GCA_013266195.1). Lineage (NCBI taxonomy): Eukaryota > Fungi > Ascomycota > Sordariomycetes > Hypocreales > Nectriaceae > Fusarium > Fusarium zealandicum. Next base: position 15,579 of record JABEYC010000330.1, read on the forward strand.
GAAGCCACTCTGCCGACATGAATCCTTGCCAGCTCAACTTGCAGACTGTCGCTTTTTCGTCGGCATCCCACGGTACGCTATATCGCGACAAGTATGGATCGATGCTATCTCCGGATTCCACGCGTGGGCTGCCCAGACGGACAAGAGATATCCATTCATAAACCTCGGTTGCGGTATACTCGAGGGCCTCGCGGTCGATATTGGCGAGAACCTCAGGTTCTACTTCCAGGCTTGGTTGCACCACGGCAAGGTCTTTGGAGATGCCCGGTGACGAGGTGAACGCTGTGGGAAAGAACTTTTGCAATGGATCTGGGGTCGGCGCTAGGAAGGGGTCAGCATGGGTGATCTTGTCTGAAAGGATCTAGAGTTCAATACTCACATGAATCTGTATTGTTACAGAAGAGCCATACCATGGGTTGGTTCAGAGCGTTCTTGCAGGCATAGATTAACCGGTCAAAGCCCTTCTTCCCCCGAAGCATCGATGGGTCCCTGAGGTTATATGAAACAACTTGATAGAGCTGTCAGCAAGATTCAGAAACCTAGAGTGTGACGACTTACTCCAACGTGGCTTCGATCCCCTTCCGCCTTTGGCGCCGTATGGCTTACCGACGAGTCCAGCACGTTCGTATGTCTCCTTATCGAGATACATGGTCAGGACACCTAGAACTGTCAGAAATTGCCGTTAAAACCTATAACCTTAATTTGAATACCATCGCGTAATGTGAAGAGAGTGCCAGCAGTTGTCTTTCCCTCCGAGAGCATGAGAACGTCGCCTAGGAGTTGAGTCTTAGCACACAGTAACACAGCCAAGGATGGCTCAACGTGCCCTTCTTGATGTATTCTGTGAAGAATTCACCCTGCAGCACATCTCCAATTGTCATGGTGACCTTGGAATAGCGAGGAGACTTCTCTGAGTTGGTAAATTGTTCATGGACTGCATCGTAGGCCTCCACCGGTAGGATGAGGTCGGCCTAAAGCCAAGTCAGCTCATACTCTGGTACGACCGACCATATTTAGATTTGTCAGACCTTGTGTATGAAATCTTGCGACGTTACTGCCGTCCAAGGCTTGCCCTTGTGAGGGGCTTGCTTGGTGTCGACGTGACCCATGGTGCCGTAAGTGACGAAGCATTTTGGCGACTGATAAATGGATGGAGCAGTTGCCGGAAACATTGCCTAATATCGGTTGCCAAAGCAATACTCTGAAAAAGGATTGCAGAGATTGTATCAAGTTTGACTATTCTATAATAGATGAGTGTGAAAGGTGGTACCGGGGCCCCAGAAATGCCGTTGATTTCTTAGCCGGGGTTTTATCGGGCAATTTTCCCCCCATCATGATCCAGACTGGGAGTTTCTGCACGACTACAGCTTAAAACTAGCACATTCGACTCTTTGGAATTAAAATTCAAGAGCACAAAAGTGTGGTGACTGTCGAGTATCATCCAGCTCAACCCTGGCAGTTTGGAGACCGCAGAAGGAAGCCATCAGCCGGAGCAGCCAATCTCATGATTGGGTACCTATTACCGCTGATCCCCCACCATCAATTCATCTCTGGTGGATGTGAATCGAAGTGACCTCTCACCACACAAAGCCAAGCGTCCAAGGACCAAACCACCATAATGGACTTTCTCATCAAGTTTGCGCAGGCGCACGAGACATTCAGGATTCCTGAAATCGAGGCGTTGGCGTTGGTAGAAGGCTTGGACATGACGATAGTTGACTATAGTCAAGACGTGGGTTCACCCACAAAACGTATCTAGACTTGACACTCACTATGAACAGTCACCATTCTGCATTGTGCGTCTACCCTCGGTGGACTCAGCTAAACGGCTTATCAAAAGATCGATACTTGCGCAGTCCATCCATGAACTTTGGGGCAGTGGAAGTACCTTGGATGAAACTCACGAAGCCGTCAGGTCAAACACGTCGCATCTTTGGGACGACTACGAGGGAAAGTCATTCAAGTTTGAGGTCGACCCGTACCAAGGAACTCGTTCTTCAAAGAAGAGGGTCGAACTGATCAACTCGTTCCAATTCCTGGGCTGGACGGGGCCTGTCAAGATGTCCAATCCCGACAACCTCTTCACCATCTTCGAGATGTGGCCCTTCAACAGCGTACCTCTGAACATCCCGGATCCTAAAACCATATACCTCGCCCGGTTTGTGGGGAACTCTTCGAGGGACGTCATATTCAGGTACGACTTGAAGAAGCGAGGATACATCTCTACCACAAGTATGGATTCAGAGCTGGCTTTGGTCACTGCAAACATTGCCCTTGCCGCCCCTGGCAAACTATTCTACGACCCCTTTGTCGGAACAGGCTCGTTCCCCATCGCATGCGCCCACTTCGGAGCTCTCGCCTGGGGAAGTGACATTGACGGTCGGAGCATCCGTGGAGAGGGCGGCAAGAAGAGTCTCAAGGGCAACTTTGAACAGTATGGCATATCTTCTTGCTTAGGAGACGTGTTCTCGTCAGACCTGACCAACACACCCATCCGGAGACATCGACGAACTTGGGATGGGATTGTCTGCGACCCGCCATATGGCGTCCGGGAAGGGTTGAGGGTGCTGGGCCTCCGTGATCCTGAAAAGACACCCTGGTTGCTAGAAGCAGGAAAGCAAAACGGAATGTCCGTGACCCTCCACCATGTTTTGAGATGACTTTTGGAACTAATATTAGCAGGAAATCGGACTATGTGCCACCGAAGAAGCCCTATAGCTTCCTCATAATGCTCGACGACATCCTCACTTTTGCAGCCGAGACCCTGGTTGATAACGGAAGACTCTCATTCTGGATGCCAACGGCCAACGACGAGGAGCTAGAGATCCCAGTGCCCGCCCACCCCTGCCTAGAGATTGTCGCGGTCTGTGTCCAGCCATTCAACAAATGCATGTCATGTTCCTAACCCCGGTATTCCCAAGCTAACAAGCTGCAGGGTCAAGAAGGCTCATCACCTACCGACGAATCCCAGACTCGCAAGTGTCACAAGCCGCCCTTGAGACCTATGCAAACCGTCAGATGCTCGAGGCGAATGGGACATCGGCGGACGATCTCAACCCATTTCGACGTGGATATTTCAAAAAGTTCGAGGCTGACGAATAAACCTCGTATACAGGAAAGACCTCGCTCTGCTCCCATCAAAGATTTCCCGTGCTCCGCATTGATATGTGACAAGCTCCCAGAAGACCCGAGTCTCATGAATCCCACAGAAAAAGAAAAGCTCATGCAGACTCGTCAAGACATCATGATGACGGGGTCATGCCCTATTCCCGTTTCCCATCTAAGTGTTGTTATATATCAGACATTGGTGGAATATTCCGGCCGAGCCCAGCCCAAACAAAGTAATTAGACAAAACTGTGCATTCGGCGGCTCCGCGCTCGGAGCACTTGCGCCCTGCTACGTTGCGAAAGGTTCTGTTGCTTCAACGGAATTCGGTGGCAGCAAAGCAACCCCGATCAGGGACATGCTTCAATTCCAGTTGCTGAAACCTAAAGATGCTGTCAGTAAAGAAACACAAGTATAACTGTATCAGGATAATACTGACTTTTCGCTTTTGGAGTGGAAGTAGATGCCACTGACTTCGCCCTTTACCTGGTTGAAGCAAATGTAGTAGAAGCCCTCAAAGCTCGCACCTGTTATCGTGCGGACTCGATGATCAGGAACCAGGAAATGCTCCTTCCACCGCATAAAGACCGTCTCCCGCTGGGCAGGATCGCGAATGGTGACAGGGCCCTTGCGAGCCTGTTTTTGGAACGGGCGAAAGGCCGTGAACTTGGCCCAATGGCTCAGGTCCACCTTGTTGTTGGCGCCCCAGTTCTCGTGTTGAGTGTGGAAGCTGTACTTGGAGCCGATAATCTCGCCCTCAAAATACGTCGTGAGAGTGGGATGATCCTCGGTCAGACCTTTGCTGTGGTCAGTGTTGTGCACAACGGATATGACAGAGTGTGACCAACCTTGAATGCGGAGGTAGCCGCACAGAAAAGACTCGCGCATGTCCACATGCTTGATCTCAACCTGGACATCATAAACCTGTCGCTCCGACTGTTGTGTGCCATGGAACCGGCTTCCTGCACGTAGATACGACGATGGGGATGAAGGAATTGTCTAACGTGTGTCAGAAAATTTGCGACATGCCGACATACCGACGCAGGGCATCATGGTGTAACTCACCCGCATGCATGAATATTCCGGCCCCATTGACGGAGACCAGAGCTCATCTTCTTGCGCATCGGCATCAACCCATTCCAACTCTCGATTTGGCGAGCCTCTCCGCCTCGATGGCGCGCGGGGTATGGTTTCATGCTCTTGTTGTGTGCTGTTGGATGGCTCCCGACTTAGCAGGCTGCCGATCTCGTCGTCTCGACTCTTGGTGACATCGGACCCAGGGCCACTGGGCACGGGGGAAGTGAGGGCGGTGGTGGCAGATTGCGGACGGGGTGACATGGTCGATGATCTTGATGATGGGCCATCGGATGGGCGTTCCTCGTACATTGTGGTATCGTCGTTTGAAGGGCCCTCGGGCGCGGACGGCGTGTCCACGATGATCGGCGAAGCGACATCGACGGAGAGGCTGGGGGCAGGTTGAACGCCCATGTCTTGGGTACGGTCTTGGATGGCATCGCGCGATTGCCAGGGGGGGCGTTGCTGATGTTGAACGTCGTCGGGACAGGTTGAGAAGCTGTATGACCGCGGTGACGACGTCTCGACCGGCGGATTGGATGATGGAGTCGGCATCGTGTGCGACGTGGGACAAGGAACGATACAATTAGAAGGAAATGTGTGGATGAAGAAACAAGAAATATCCAAAAGAGAAGAAGACCAGAATCCAGGGTTTCAACAGGCCGGTAGGTGATGCGAGTTTGGAAGGCTGGCCTGACGTAGAATGCTCGTCGGGGTCGCCAGAGGAGCGGGCGAGACAGCGACTTGGTACAGTAGTAGTGCCAATCACTGACGGGTGGCGATCTCGGGGACTAAGGAAGCTGGAGAGCAAGGTAGAGATGGGGTAAGTAGGAGGAAGATCTTCCTTTTAGTAAACACCAGAGGTTCCCATCACTGAGGTAGGCAGAGAGGCGGTTGTAACACAACAAAAAAAAGATCAGAAGACTTCGGTCAAGCAAGCAAGTTAAAGCATGCCAGATCGCAAATGGGTCGATGGCGAAAGAAAGGGACAAGTCAGTGATGATGGGCTGGCTTCCGGCTTTTCATGGGGAGACCTGGACAAGACCTGGGAGACGCACGCGAGCCTGATTTGCTGGCATCTGGGGTCTTGTAGCGGTTGCGTGGGGACCTCCCTTGGGCTCTGCGCACAACTGGAATCTCTACTCGAGCGAGGGCTGATACAGTTGTCTCTCGGTACGGGCCCGGGGAGTTGCGGAGGGCTAGTTCCAAGGATCCATCCGTGATAGGTACAGACCGTACAGTAGGTGACCGTAGGTCGCAACCTTAAGGTTGCGCTGGATGGAGGCATCCGTCGTAAGTATGATGGATGGTGACGGACGGGAGGGACCTTGACTACAGACGGTTTAAACACTATCGCGGTACCTGGGGTATGGGCGAAGCTTTCCCCGGGCGCCATGTACCTTGGCGAGCGGATCCAGCTCTCCATTCCCTTTTCCCTCGAGACGCGCGATGCAGAGATCCACGTTGGCGGACCAGTGGGAGACCCCCATCAGCATTAGCATCAATCTGATGGGAATCATCTGACAACCAAAGGCACCCCATATCAGACTCGGGATATCTTGTTAAGATCTCCCTCTCACACAAAATGGATCGCCGCGCAGCCTAGTCTAGGTTCTCAGCGACTTCTCCTCCTCGAGCAATAGGTAGGATCTAAACTGCTCCTCCATGCCTGTTCCGTCCCCACAGGCACCGTCGGCCAGCCGCCCCAGCGCCTCCTTTAACGCGCCCCCACCACGTTCCCGCGTTGCATGCACATGGGGTGAGGCGATGAGCCGTAACAAGCAAGACATGATGCACGCCGACTTCGAGGCCGTTTTATTGGCATGATCCGAAATCAGACAACTGCTCGAATCCTACCAATTTCCAGCCTCTCAGCGGGTCTATCCGGTCGACGGGGATTTCTCTGTCTGCACCCGGAGCCTCCGCCACATCCATCATCGTCGAGCGCCATCCGTCCTGCTTGGCTCGGACGCGGCCAGAATAACGAGAGCCCAGAAGCATTCGGCTGCATTCTCTGGTCCTTCTTCTTGACCGCCCTAGCCGCCCCAACTTTCACGTGTGAGCTCGGGCGTCCGAGCGCGTATTATCCCTTCCAAGGTTAGGAGACGTGCGTTATGAGGCTGAATTATAGTGCACGTACGGAGTAGCATGATTCGATTCCGCGTTTTTCAACGCGATTGGTATTCTACCGACAACTCCATGTCTCGTCGTACCACGTCTTCCAGGGGTTTCTCAATATCCCGCTCGCACGCGTTTCTCACCCCTGACCTCTGATCGGAAGCTTGTATCTGAGGAGCTATGGTAGCAACTCACCCGTAGTCACTCTGGGCGCTCAGACGGCTGGTAACAGCTTTTTGAACTTTCTTCTCGATTGTCGATTTCGTAGATTCCATCCCTGCCCATGAATGGTCTTGCACACCGTTCTTTGCTAATCCAGGGTATCGTTCAGCACCAGGCAGTCATCCTTGCAAAGCCCTCCACAGACTGTAGATGCAATCTGCAACCAAGTTCGAAGCAGCCTGTTCCCCGTCCCCTTGCTGATTATCTTTGTCGCATCTTTTAGATAGGCTTGATCTTGAAGTGCAGGGCAATCAAGCTAAAGACTAAGGCCTTCAAGTCCTGAACGAGGTAGTAGAATACACGTAGTCCTTCGGGGTCGGCAGACTCTGTCACGTCAACTAGAGATCCAATTTTGGCAGTCTGTTATCACGATTAGCATATTCCCCAAGAGTATCAGCTTCGCTTCACCGACCTCGAACGCAATATGATCGTTGCCAAGCCGGATTTCCAGCTCCTGCCGCCCGTCCTTGTTCTTCTGCGGCCACTTGGAGTCATCTTCCCTATTTATGGTTAGGGATACAATCAGTTGTAGGCCATGCAAGGGTTCTTGCGTACTTGGTGATTTCGCTGGTCTTGATAATGCGCTTGATCTCGTCCACCACAACAGAGCTGACACACACTTTGAGGTCGTAAGAAACAGTCCTGCTGATAAACCGATGATTCACTCACTCTCTTTTCGAATCAAGCTGTCGTTTCGGTAGTTGGAGTTGTTTGCGTATCTGGCGACTGCGCTGCGACCGTCTCCGACGACTCGGAAATCGAATTCTGAGCGTGTTTCGCGTTAGGAAATGGTCTCGGGGTGAGGGTTGAATAAAAATTCGAGGCATTTCATACCCAGGAATTCGTGACCGAAGCGGCCCATATGACCGGAACTATTTGAAGACGTCATTTAGCATGGACACTCGGGATGCGTAACGAAGGCCGAGCAACGGTGCGACCTAGGAGAGGGGCCAAGAGGAGCCTACTAGTATCGGATATAGAAGGGTTCGTTGGAAGCAGACATGTTGGCGACTGCGGAGGAATTGGCAGGACCGTAATGTCGTAAGTCTATCAAGAAATGGAGGTGTTGCACTCAAGTTCGCAAGGCTGAGAAGAATCGCGACACCAGGAAGACACGACAAGGCGAAAGTCCCAGGTAAGTGGGTGCACGGACCCTCCTTGGCGGGGCACAACAGCTTCCCTCAAGGTGTAGGACCCTTCACCGTCGGTGGCCAGCCTTTCAGGCACATTACCTTACCCCTTGCTCCTTTCACGTGACCCCTCCCCACCGTCAACTCGCTTAGTGCCACCTGTTCGACATCGCCCGTGGCAGGACAGATCTTCTTGAAGCCGACGCTGCCCAGAGCTGGTCCAGATTATCAACGGGGATTCAGGCGACATCTGCCAGCGATTGAGCGCTGCAATAATTAATGAATTGAATGGCCCAGAAGCACTATTCTACTTGTCCCTGAAACTAAAGCTTCAGAGCTCCAAAGCCAACAACCCCCCTGAGCTGAACCTCCCCACCGCCGACTCGACATCCACCTATACTACCTCCGATTCCACACCTCCCACGTTCCCCTTAGAGCCACGTCCCAGTTACAACAACCACAACCACCATCTTTCTCGGCCAGCCGCCGGCGACACTCTTCAAGATGTCTGGCTTTCTCGAGAACGCATACAGTCTCGTCCACCAGGACAATGCCGCCGATGTCCCCTCCGTCTCGGACCTGCGCACGCAGTTGGAGAAGGGCACCGACGAGTCCAAGGTCGAGACCATGAAGCGCATCCTCACCATCATGCTCAACGGAGACCCCATGCCCACTCTACTCATGCACATTATCCGCTTTGTCATGCCTTCAAAGTACAAGCCGCTCAAGAAGCTCCTCTACTTCTACTACGAGATCTGCCCCAAGCTTGACAGCAGCGGCAAGCTGAAGCAAGAGATGATCTTGGTCTGGTAAGGCTTACCTCTGTACCCTGCCTTCAGGCTGCTATCGTATGGTCGTATCGACCGCATGTTACTGACCGTGCTCTTTATAGCAACGGCATCCGTAACGATCTTCAGCACCCAAACGAATACATTCGAGGCAACACCCTGCGCTTCCTCTGCAAGTTGAGAGAAGCAGAGCTTATCGAGCCTCTCCTGTCCTCAGCACGATCTTGTCTCGAGCACCGACACGCCTACGTCCGAAAGAACGCCGTGTTCGCCATTTCCTCCATTTACTTGCATTCGCCCTCCCTGATTCCCGACGCTTCAGAACTTATCGCCGCCTTTCTCGAGGGGGAGAGTGACGCTACCTGCAAGAGAAATGCCTTTGCCGCTCTTGCCAGCATTGATCATGATGCTGCTCTCCAATATCTCGGCTCTGTCTTCGAGGGCATCCCCAACGCAGAGGAGCTGCTTCAGCTCGTCGAGCTTGAGTTTATCCGCAAGGATGCTGTCCAGAACTCACAGAACAAGGTACGGTGTGCCACTGCGATGTGCTCTAACTGGCAACTAACGAAGACTATAGGCGCGATACTTGAGGTTAATCTTCGACTTGCTAGAAGCTGGCGCTTCGACCGTCGTATACGAGGCTGCCTCATCTTTGACTGCCCTTACAAAGAACCCCGTTGCTGTCAAGGCTGCCGCCGCCAAGTTTATTGAGTTGAGCATCAAGGAGGCGGACAACAATGTCAAGCTTATTGTGCTTGATCGGGTTGACCAGTTGCGCAAGAAGAACGAGGGTGTCCTGGACGACTTGACCATGGAGATTCTGCGTGTTCTCTCCAGTACCGACATCGATGTTCGACGAAAGGCCCTTGGTCTAGCCCTTGAGATGGTGTCGAGCAAGAATGTCGAGGAGGTTGTTCTGCTACTCAAGAAAGAACTGTCCAAGACTGTCGACCAGGAGTATGAGAAGAACGCCGAGTACCGATCCCTCCTCATCCACTCGATCCACCAGTGCGCCATCAAGTTCTCCGAGGTTGCGGCCAGCGTTGTGGAGCTCCTTATGGACTTCATTGCCGACTTCAACAACGTTTCCGCCGTCGATGTCATCAACTTTGTCAAGGAGGTCGTCGAAAAGTTCCCCAACCTCCGAACCACAATCATCGAGCGTCTCGTCTCTACCCTTGGCGAGGTCCGGGCTGGGAAGGTTTACCGAGGTATTATGTGGATTATTGGCGAGTACTCGCTCGAGGAAAAAGACATTCGGGAGGCTTGGAAGAGGATACGTGCTAGCCTGGGCGAGATGCCTATTCTTGCCTCAGAGCAACGACTACTGGACTCGCATGATGATGAGGAGAAGCCCGAAGACCACGTCAATGGAACCTCGAAGCAAGCGGCGCCTACTGGTTCCCGCAAGGTTCTCGCTGACGGCACTTATGCCACTGAGACCGCCCTCACCAGCCAGTCCTCAGCGGCCGCCAAGCTGGAAGCTGTCAAGACTGCCCAGAAACCCCCTCTGCGTCAACTCATCCTCGACGGCGACTACTACCTTGCAACCGTCCTCTCATCTACTCTTGTCAAGCTGGTTATGCGACATCATGAGATCTCGTCGGACCAGGCACGAACGAACGCTCTGAGGGCTGAGGCCATGCTGATCATGATTTCCATCATACGAGTTGGCCAGTCTCAGTTCGTCAAGGCTCCTATCGATGAAGATTCCGTGGACAGAATCATGTCCTGCGTGCGTTCGCTTGCTGAGTTTGAGGAGAAGAAGGGACTTGAGACTGTCTGGCTCGACGACACTCGCAAGGCCTTCCGTGCCATGGTGCAGGTTGAGGAGAAGAAGCGGGCCGCCAAGGAGGCTTTCGAAAAGGCCAAGACGGCTGTGCAGGTTGACGATGTTGTCCCAATCCGACAACTTGCGAAGAAGAACACGACCGACGGATTGGACGAGATTGAGATGGATCTTGAGCGGGCGACCGGGGGCGAAGGCGCCGCAGAGGACCTTTCATCCAAGCTCAGCCGTGTGGTGCAGCTGACTGGTTTCTCGGATCCCGTCTACGCCGAGGCCTACGTCAAGGTTCACCAGTTTGATATCGTCCTGGATGTCCTCCTTGTCAATCAAACGACCGAGACGCTCCAGAACCTCTCCGTCGAGTTCGCCACCCTTGGTGATCTTAAGGTGGTCGAGCGGCCCACTACTCAGAACCTGGGCCCTCACGACTTCCACAACGTGCAGTGCACGATCAAGGTGTCATCAACAGACACTGGTGTCATCTTTGGCAACGTAGTATACGACGGGGCGCACTCCACCGACACCAATGTGGTGATCCTCAACGATCTGCATGTGGATATAATGGACTACATCCAGCCCGCCACCTGCACCGAGACTCAGTTCCGCACCATGTGGACAGAATTTGAATGGGAGAACAAGGTTAACATCAACTCAAAGGCCCAGTCGCTGCGCGACTTCCTCGACCAGCTGATGGCCTGCACAAATATGAATTGCCTGACACCCGAGGCCAGTCTCAAGGGCGATTGCCAGTTCCTGAGTGCCAACCTCTACGCGCGAAGCGTCTTTGGTAAGTCAACCTGCTAGGAGAGTATGTCAAGAACAGTTGTGCTAACTTTGAAACCAGGTGAGGATGCTCTTGCGAACCTGAGCATTGAAAAGGAGGGCGAGGATGGCCCCATCACCGGTTTCGTCCGGATAAGAAGTCGATCCCAGGGTCTGGCGCTGAGCCTGGGCTCATTGAAGGGTCTTAACAAGATTGGCTCGACGGCCTAGGCCAGTCGGTGAGACGTACAGGTACCCGGACTAGACGAGAAGGGTTGCTGGAGCATTGCAAGAATCATGACGATGGTTGGAGCGGAGTCAGGGTCGGAGCATGTTAATGAGTGTTTTCCCACCAAAAGGCTATGCGATGGGTCCCTGGTAGAGTTCAATTGTAAGCAAGTTAGGTAGACGTTGATTCCGAACAAAGGCATTTGGTTTTCTACAGGGTCGCGGAGGCACAGCCAGAGTCAATCGCGCACGGGTGCATGAGCAGATGGATAGAAGAGTTGTAGTATTATCATGACAACGTAAAGCGTTGTTGGCAGCATCGTTGGGGTCATATATACGTGTGAGTATGATAGTAGTGTAGAGTATCCAAACAGTCACTCGACGCAGGAGTTATAATAAGAAACCATATGAGTGATGGGTAAAGCATCGCTAGACCAGTACCGACCGAGAACTCCAGAGAAAGGTCAAAAGTGACAGAAAAGGGGTAACGATATGGGGTATTATCCAGACAAGGTCAACAACGATGGTAGACCAACAAAAGATGAAGACACAACTAAAAGGTAAAAAAAAAGGTAGGCCGGCGTAAAAGGGCGAAGCGTTTGGAAAGACGGGGTGATGGTGATCGTTGGCCTCAGAAGGTTGTGGAACGCCGAGTGATCCGCTAGCGGGGTCTTCAATCGGCCGTGTGAATGAGGGTTTGGGTATAATAAGATGGGACTAGCGTTCAAAGACGAGGGCGTTGACGACGTGCCCGGTCTGCCAGTTCTGGTCGGAGAGGGAAGAGTTCTCCTTGAGGATCTTGCCCATGTACGCTATCCGGATCTTCTTGGTCGACGCAAGCTGAGACATGTTAGCAACCCACTCGGTGGCTGGATACTGGGGACGAGAGGACTTACACCAGCCTCCTGGGCAATCTTTCTGGCGACGCTCCGGACCATCTCCGACTCTGTTATGCTGACCTTGATGTCCTGGCCGTTCTCGCTGAGCCTCGCCCGCAGCGCCACCTGCTCTCGCACGTCGATGACCTCCTTGCCCTTTTCTTGCTTCCTTCCCTCCATCTCGTCATCGCTTAGATCATCGTCAGCAGCCGTGTCGTCGCCCGCTATCAGGATGTCACCCTTTGCGCCCTCTTGCTGATCCTCCTGGACGTTTCGGGGGTCGCAGACAACCCATTCCGGAAGCTGATAATAATTCCCGAGGGCGTCGTACACGCCGTTGGAGAGATTTCCGGTGGGGAGTGAGATTTCGGCAGCCGAGAGTATCATCTGAGCAGTCGCGAGGCCGTTGGAACCGTCATCCTGAGCGTCCTGGCTAACGGGGTCCCATAGCACCTGAAGCGCGGCATGAACCGTCTGCCAAACCTCAGGCCTCCCCGTGACTCGTGTATCGAAGAAGTCTGCGCGCTCTTGGGCCAGCTCGCTCCTGGTCCATGTGCGATCCTGGGCGGTCCATTCGTGTCGTCGCAAAGGCTTGTCGATGTGCTGATCGAGAGGGCGGTCGTTGCGACGGCGACGGCGTCTTTCGGCGGGGTCCTGAGGGTTGGCACCGTGAGCGGCTTCAGGGAGGGACAGCGGGGGAGGATTGATGGCGCGCGATGAAGCGTTGGGAGCGCCACCTGGGTAAGGCGAGTTGGGGCCTGAGGGGCGGGAGAAACAGCAGCCCTTTGTACATGTCAGCTCCATGCGACGACTGGAGAGTCGAGGACAAGAGACATACCATCTTGTAGGAGATGCAGGCTCTCGACTTTGGCTTTGGTGGGTAAAGGCGAGGGGAGAAGTGAGAGGTTGAGTTTCAGTGACTAGCCATCGCTAGCCAAAGTCGCAGTCACTGGTATCCAAGGGACGAGAAGATGATGGAGACGAAGGTGGAGGATGGAGAATAAGAAGGAAGACGGACTGGAGCGTCAGAATGCGCAAAAGGGGGGAAAGATGAAACAACTAAGTGAAGACGACAGGGAGAAGGGTAGAATGAGGCTTGGGCTCTGGGCGCAGGAGGCGCAGAAGATGAAGAAGGGAACCCGAGTCTGGAGTCGCCGAAGCTCGTTGACTCTTTGGGGGGGCAAGGTTCCAAGGTCCTAAGGTCAGGCCCGGCAGGACCAGGGGAAGGCGTAAAAGCGGGACCTTTGATCGAGTCGAGCAACGGAAGGGTCCTTGATCTTTATCAGGCCTAGCTTTAGCTGCAGAAGAGCCGAGACAAGGCGAATAGGTCTGGAACCAGCAGAAACAGAGACGGTCAAGGGTAGTACGACAATGGTCCAACAATGGGTAAGCAAAACAAGCCTGGAAAGAGGGGGGAGAACTCGACTATTATGTCTATTAATATAGAGGATTGGATGGAGGAGACGCGGCCTCTTGCTGTAGCATGATGTAGCTAGGTACACCCAGAGCTTAACTTAACGTAGCAATCCCAGGCTCTAATTCCATGGGTCTAACCAAGAAAGTGCCTACGCAGAGAGAGCATGACTTCTTGGCTCCTGGTCTTGGCTTTTTGCCGGCGCTATCACGGGCGCGTTGACGAGGCTTGTTGGTGGGGTTCTTGTAGACGGACATGCCGGGGGAAGGGTTAACATGGAGGGGAACCTTGTCGTATTTTGTCTGGAAACAGAGACATCAATCAAGTCAAGGGAACAGATGGGGCAACGTTGACCAGCAAACAGTGACTGGACTGCTGTGTGAAATACCTGATCTGACGCATTACTTGGTCTTGTTAATCCCGGTTGACTCCATCTGCAACTACAGTAGAGCAAATAGAACTATATATACCCCAAGAAGTTCACTCTTTATGAGTCTCTCTGTGGTTCACCTGTCGATATAGAACTTAGCAGTCTATCCCAAGATCCCAAGATGGCGGCGGGTTTATTGTGCAGGTTTAGTAGTAACTGCTGCATCCTCAGATTCCCTGAGCAGCCAATTAACCTCCACAAGACAAGATCTACGTCATGATCTTGTTGAAACGTGTGTCATTAATGTCAGGAGAGAAATCCTCAGTAATACCCCTTGTTTTCTCGATAAGTCTATCTCATTCAATAGTAGACAGGTGAAGTCAGGCCGTTTTGGAAGGATATATTGTCAGGCTCACCGACTTGTAGTGACCGTGCCCGAGCCAATCAGCAGCCGGCCTGTGCTACACAAACATCCACCAACTCACTTCCTGCCTCTCTACTGTGAACTCATATCTATCAATTAACCTCTACATCGCCTCATTCTGTCTCAAGAGAACACTATTGCCCCAGCTTCAACAAGATCGTCAAGGAATTTGTCAGGAACTATTGCTATCTCAATCTACGCACTCTTGGGCTCACTTTTGATGAGCAGCAAAGAGTTGACAAGCAACCGCGTTTCGGCCTCCCAACACCAGATCCAAGAGGCCTATGGCGTAACTCACAAACCACAGCATGCAACGAGCAACAGAGAGACATTTCTATTATCACGGCAAAGACGTTCGTTCAACGCATGCCCTTTGCAAAGTCCATCCTCTAACTTTTCACACGCAGGGTTACCAAGATGAACGCCTCAACTGCCATTGGTGCCAGATCCGCTCCTTTCCCACTCACGCTGTCGTCCCCATCACGGTCGTCAACGAGGAAGATACTCAAGTCTTACCCGACGACTTCCGCTTCATAAACAACATGGTCTTTGGCCAGGGAGTTCAGCCAGCAGAGGATAGTTTTCGCAGCGGCTGCTCCTGTGACGACGACGACGAGTGCCAGTACACGGGCTGCCTCTGTCTCGCCGACCTAGACGAAGACGACTCAAGCGACGACTCTGACGACGATCCGTTTGGGGATCGCGTCAACGGGATGGAGCTGGACAAGCCAAAGGCTCATAGAAAGGCTTATGCGTACCACGCCCGTGGCTCCAAGGCCGGTCTACTTCGCTCCAAATTCCACGACTCCAAAGTGCCCATATACGAGTGTCATCAGGGTTGCTCGTGCAGTATAGACTGTCCCAACCGCGTTGTTGAGCGTGGCCGGACGGTTCCGTTGCAGATATTCCGCACTGCCGATCGAGGCTGGGGTGGGTGCACCTATCGGTTGATCTTGTAACCCATTGACTAACCTCTCATCCGTGACTAGGAGTACGATCACCAATCTCTATAAAAAAAGGCCAGTTCGTCGACCGATACCTCGGCGAGATCATCACATCTCGAGAAGCAGACCGCCGGCGCTCCAAATCCGCCATATCCCAGCGCAAGGACGTGTACCTCTTCGCCCTCGACAAATTCACCCATCCCGACTCTCTCGACTCCCGTCTAAAGGGTCCTCCCCTCGAAGTGGACGGAGAGTTCATGTCTGGTCCGACGCGGTTCATCAACCACTCTTGCGATCCCAACATGCGCATCTTTGCCCGCGTTGGCGACCACGCTGACAAGCACATCCACGACCTAGCCCTGTTTGCCATTAGGGATATTTCCAAGGGCGAGGAGTTGACGTTTGACTATGTCGATGGAGTCTCGTATGAGGGCGAGGGGCCGGAGGGTGATGTAGACCACATGACGCAGTGTTTGTGCGGAAGCAAGAAGTGCAGGAAGTTTCTATGGTGAACACACATCTTTCTATTTGATGGGTGATATGGCCGAGCGCGTTTATGAACTATCCACCCTGTGCATTTCGATATCGTTTACCTTTGATATGACCTGGAATAGGAGCCTGTTGGCTGCCTTGAGGGAGTGCACTCTTCAGGCAGCTCTTCCTCCTTGAATTCATCCGATATCAGTACTTTCAGTGACTGCATGCAACACTCATCACTTATTAGGAGAGCCCATGTTTCGAGAAGAAAAGACGTAGGTCAAAGACCTCAGGCAGCATAACAATGAATGAACTTGTTCAGACTAAGCGGCTCCTCAATCTTCATGCGAGCTATTCGTTGTTCAGTCGCAACATCCTTTAACAGCTGCGTGGCATTATGTTCTTTCATTCCCTGTACCATGCATGTTCTTTATACTCATGTTCTACAATCTCCTAGTTTCAAGAACAGTCCATAGCTTCTTGCGTAGTTATAAATTCCCCCTACATCTCGCCAACTGACAATGTGACCAAGTACTTTCACATCTAGTCCACGTTTCTACAACAAATCATGGACTCTGACTCAGAAACTCTTGACTTTGAGCTCTCTGGGACTTCTTCCCCGAATACCCTCTCGCACGGTAGTAACTGGTCATTCGCGACTTCAGACACCGGTGACTCTAACGACCATCATGTGCAAAGCAGCAACAATGGCCAAGATAAAGATGTCCCAATCTGGACACACCTGCCCGTCATTCCACGGGAAGAACCACCGCATCTCCGTAGATTTCTACTTCTGAGCCAAGATCTAACCCCCCAAGCTCATCGCGTCCTCCGCCGCTCTCGCCTCACCCGCCGGAGTCTCCTCCAACGCCAGATCACACGGGGCAGAGGCGACCCCTCGCAGACGTGGTGCAGCGACAGTTCTTGCTTCGAAGACGGGCAGATCTTCAGGAACCCCTTTGTATACCTTGTGGACAGGCAACGAAGCCGACTCAGCTTTCCTGTGGACGACTACTTCAAGGACTTTGCCAATGCTATGGTAGGCAAGCTCTTTCCGGCCGTCAAGGACCCCAAAGCAAAGGATTACAAAGCCCTAGGTCTCTTGTCGTTTGTCGACTCACCACCTGTGCGGACAGCGTTTTGGAAGTTCACCCGCACCTGTCTTATCCGGGACATGAAGCCCTCCGACGCAAACTTCCAAGCTGCTCTCGTCAAAGCACGCCCAGAGTTCCAGGACCTGATGTTTGGCGTCAAAACAGCCGCCAGGACGCGCAAAGTCCATAGCTTCATCGATCCACAGGAGCACGAGCTCAACGAGGAGTGGACTATGCACGACTTCATGCTGCGATTCCTCATCTGCTCCGAACTCTGGCGGCAGCACAAGACGCCCCGTTCAGGGAGCTGGGTCCTCGGATCTCGCGAACGCGTCGCCGACTTCCTCTCGGCGGTGCTATACAACCTCCGGCTCATGTGGCTGGACGGCTGCTTTGACAAGGACATTGTGCACACTGACGAATGCTGGGACCGGGTCTGGCAGGACTGGCTGGACAAGTATCCCGTTCAGACTACCGCAGAGGACGGGACCTGTGAGGTTTTTGAGCATCGGGACAGGCTAGAAAAGACGGAAGACGAGGTCCTTCGGGAGGTGGGATATCTCGGGGGTGTTGGGGAGCATGATGGGAGTTACAGGCCTGTTCGGAGGATGTTGGGTGAGCATGAGTGGATGCTACTGAGTTTTAGCTGATTTACACACATGAATTGCTCATTGAGAAATTTACGGGACACAGTATGAACCAGGCAGGTTATGAAGGCGTGATATACGAAGAACAAGCCGATTGATATACACAGATTTCTATCGGGTGTAAGTGGGCGGTTGAGGAACTCGAGTACTATGCGTAACATAAGTCTGGAGATCCATATTACACTAGATGAACGAATATATATAAAAAGGCCATTACTTTAATGAGTATGTAAACATTACGAACACCTGTGTTAGTCTGGTGCAGACATCCAGACTTAATCTCGTGCAAGTTCCTGGAACAACTTGACGCAACATATCACTATTTCATCTAGAACACGGCACAGCTCATTGACTCGGTATCAGCCTTTCCCTACTTGGCTAGATGTGTTTCCTACGATTTTTCCACTACTACGTCCCCGTTTAGTTCAATTACAAAGGGCCATAGCGGATCTTGGCACACAATGGTGTTCTACAGGGTATAAATATTGGAAACACACATCCCCGACATAACTAAGCCTGACAGCCAATATCGAGTCGCTCCACAGCTTGAGCATACAGCTCGTACCAGGATGGCACCAACCGCAAGAGGAAATGGGACCATACCAGGAACTATGAAGCAAAAAGAAAGGATAGAAACGGCAAAAAAACATACAACAGCGGGGATTCGCTGGTCGTCACCGACCCAACTACTAATCCGCCCCTCACTGGCTTGTCTATGGGAGAGCGGACGGGATCCCGAATTTTCCAGTGGGTATGGTCGTATGTACCAGCTTCACCAGTAATTATGATTATATAGGTAACATTGAATCGTTCGACTGTAGACCATATGTTCATCCTGTGTTTTGGAAGGGGTCGGATTCGACGTCAAGTGGCTCGGTTTGGATCAAGTTGCTGCACTTGCGAGCTCGAGATTTGGATGTCAAGCCTTCATTTAACATAGTAGTAATTTTGTTCAAGAGCCCACCGAAGTTAAGGCTTGGAGGATTCGGCCGACTCTTACCCACCATAATGGATGTACGGCTTGGGCGTCTACGATGGGCATTCCAAAAAGGCCATGGTCCGTACAAGCCTCGTCCTGAAGCTGGTCAGCACCAAACACGACAGTCATGTCCGAGAAATGTCTTGCTTCGGCAACCGAGGGTTTCTCCGCAAGCCTCATGGTTAGCACTGTTTGAGGTGATGTATGCACTGCTCTGGTAGTAGCCGAGCGGCCAGAGTTGACATCGACTTCACCTAAAACACGTACGCGCATGCTTGAAGACGGAAAATCTCATCTAATCGGTCTGCCTACATCTACACCTCGCCAGGAAGAGAGTTTTCCACTATCGGCCTAGACGGAGTCGCCCGTCTGGGGAACGTCAGGATTGAGAGGGTGGTCGTTTCACTTATTACTTGAAATGGTCCACCCTTGCTGGAAGTAGGTTGAATCAATGGCGGCAGCACGAGAACGCAGGCCGTGGGGGATCGCATTAGCTGAACCAATGATAATGTCAGCGGTCAGCTCGGGCGAGCATGAAGGTGCAAAGGGCGGGATGCAGCACGGCATGAATCATTGATCGGCGTCGCGGGGTTGCGTTGTTCGTGGTCATAGATCTCACGGGATGGTCGCGAGAGACTGACATCTTGCTTGACGGAGTTGGTTTGAGATGTGATTATGGCAACGAGATTATTCGACGGTTGTCGTGCCTGGCCGAGGAAGTTGTACAAGAATGGCCATGATCCTGCTGTCTCGTGGAGCCGGCATCGACATGTGTGGGCCGTGGAGCCTAGACACTGGATACCCCATCGTGGCTGCAGCAAGAGAAGCTCAGCATGGGACGTGGTTAGACACGGCTGGTGAAAAGATGAATGCGGATACGGAAGAGGGAGCATGGCGCCGTGGGTGTATGTGCTGCAAGGGAGTTTCGCATTGATCTGCTCTTGTTATCGCTGTGCTTGATAGTCAGATAGTATCAGTAAGTTGAAAAGATGGGGCATCTCTGCGTGAGATGCCGCCACGGGCAACGAGTTGCATGTTTTGTCACATTTCATTGAAACGCGGGGAAGAGAGCGGCCGAAGCCGCGTGTGCATACGTGTCTGCCGCTGTTGTCTAGACGTTGGAAAGACTGTCTCGTGTGCTACGAGATGCTTGCGTTTCTATGTGTGATAGGGGAAGAGACGCAGAAGGATAATGCGGGGAAACCGGAAAGTTACCGAAGACCAAAGAGGTGCGACACACAATTCCACGTACAAATCAATATTAAAAGAAATGCATGTTGTGTCGAATGCTGTCGTGTTGTGTGAGAATGAGGGCGTCTAGAATTGGGCGATATTGGCCAGATGTACCACAGATACAGATGCACGAGGCGCGGTGGTGGCGCCACAAAAACCGGGGAAGGATGGACGGGACTCGGGAAGGAGACAGTTGACAGACATGCCACTTGCCACGGAGCCCAGAGGTCCTAATAAAGACAAATATGCTGGGGAGCTGCAGGGCGTTTAAGGGAGGTCCCTCCTGCCTAGCGCCGGTCAAAAAGAGAGAGAAAAAAACACGGGACTGGCTTTCACCAAAGGTGATGCTGAATGCACTGAAGCCAATCCCGTGTTTTTTTGTCCGGCGCGCCTGCCCAAGCTGCATGTCGTGGCTCTGTGAGGAAAACTGGCCATTTAGCTCCCGAGAGGGACCATGGTGAGGTCATGGTGGTGAGACGGGGAAGGGGCGCCCCGCAAAACGGGCGCCTTCCCTGCGTGCGCATTGCCGTGGTCGAATGTTTTCCCCTCTGGTTTCTGGGCCACGCTGTAGCAGAGAGATTGACGGGTTTGGGGGCAAGTGATCTGGGCGATAATGCAAGACCCGATTTGAGCCGATAATGACTTGATTCTCTGGATGAATTATCGTCGATCAACCTTTAGGTTTGAACGGTCCCTTTCTACTACTGTACGTACGTACAGCGTCAACTGTGCAATTACGTACTCTCTCTCTCTCTCTCGCTCTAACCATTGCATGTCACCTTACAATGCCGTCCGTCGGTGTACTGCTACTACTACTACTGCTACTACTACTACGTACGTACAACGTACAAAAGCAACCCTTGCCGACTTGCATAAGCTTCGTGAATGTGAAATCACCCCTCAAAAACCAACCAATCCAGGCCAGTCCTTCCCGACCCCGCCATCCAAATCGACTGCCATCCCGCATCGCGTCACACCCTTCAGGGAAGCTTTCCCCACCTCCAAAAGACCTCTCCCGCCCCCCCAGGCCAACGGGAGCTCGTTGCGCTTTACAGGGCAGATCTCGCCCCTAATTCTCCAGGCGAGTACGGATACCAGGCACCTGATCGGCTTTCCGCACTCACGCCCCCGCCCCACCTACGCTGCCTCACACCCTCACCTCACCCAACGGCATCCGCCCTTCGCCGTGCTGTGGTTCGATCATCAGCGTCAGCCGGGCCACCAACTCTCGGGGCCTGCAAGACTCAAGACTTGGGTTCATATTGCCGAAACTGACTGGGTTCAACTCGAGTTATATTAATACCTTGCCCACCCCCAACGTTTTCAAGCCTCCTCCCCTCAATAGAACTAGTTACTACTGCTTAAACTACCCTGCTTATACCCTGCTTATCCTTGTCAAGACCAAGACCAAGACCGGCATCTATAGACTCTAGACTTTTACTTCTTCTTTCTCTTCCTTCACCATGATGCAAGTACCTCGACAGACCTTTTCCACCGCCGCCCGTATCCACCCCAACATTGTCCCTCACCTGCGTCCCCGAAGGAGGATGCCTCTTGTCTGGTACGTCTATAACCCAAGGTGGACAACTTACACAACAATGCTGACCTCAACCCCTCAGGCTCAAGCCCGTCGCGGCCGTCATGGTCGTCGGATACGGCGTCAAGACTTGTCTCGAGATGGCCAACACTCGGCGCCTGGCCCAGATCGAAGCCATGGAGCGTGAGAACAATGCCATGAAGGAGCGCAACGAGACCCTCATGAACATGTACGGAGATCGGTCCAGCCTCAACGAGCTCGAAAAGGCCATGGAATACTACGAGAAGCGATAAACGACAACGCCCAAACCAACATAAAAAACACAACATAACGCAAGAACCAACATGGCTGGGCTCGTCATCAGCCCCTGTCTTTTTTTGTTTGAAGCTATTACGGCGATACAGCCCCGGAACGGGTCGGGCTCGGATTTCATTTGCACGGATATCATGACGATCCGAAAGCATCGGCATTGCATGGAACGGCGTTTAAAGGGATACCATATTTTGGGATATTATGTTTGACGAGGGCGAATTATTTGGGTATTTTTGTTTTTTTTGTTTCACGACTTCAGCATCAGCCAACGGCATGCGAGCGCGGTCGACATTGGAGGAAATACCTTGGTTGACCTGTTAACAGCCTCGGAGCCGACGGCCTCGGTCGCCGGCCTGCATATTGGATGGAAGACCACTCCGTATAGAGCTATTCACAATCAATACGCACCCCAGATCCATCCTTTCATTCTCCATCATGCCTTTCCTATCCATCCCTTGTTTCCCTTGTCCTGCCTGTCCCACATGTTCATCACGACACTTCCCCGTCTTCCCCCGTTAGACGTCATGGCCGAGGTCTCCCGCCGGCTTAGACACCCGTCACGGTGTTTGGAGCCCGAATCCAGGCCCCCCACCCCGCGCCTTTAGCCGGCGCCAGGCCCGAAGACCTATCAGGACAAGCCATACCATCCCGAAGGGGCCACCCTGGTCGAGCTTGAGCGAAGCTTTGCTGCGCGGTGATTGAAGTCCATTACGTTTCTTCTTGCTCCGGCCTTGTTATTCCGCGATTTTATACGGTGATGGTACGAATGGTCTCGATTTTCTCTCTCTGCGCAGGGCCCTGGAGATTAAGCCGAGGGATTCCTTGACGTAATGAGGGAAATACACTGAACGAGCTGGCGGCATGAACGTGGATGTCTCACAGCTAAAGAGACCTCAGAAGAGAGATCGTCAATAGACTTGACTACTTATTCCTATGACTGCACTTGGCTGAATGACTTGTCGTAACGTACTTGGTAGTTATAGGAGTTGTGTTGATCTTGATTGCGCCATTGTCTTGATTGGCTAGCCGTTCGGTGGGAAATCCAACCGTGTATCCCTCCCAGTCTCTCTAGATCAAGATCTAGATCTCTCCCAACAACCTCCACCCGGCTACAAGCCGTAGAATTTCAGGACAGTATTCCGTAGTTTAATCTCCAATGTAGGCAATTTAACAGGGATTAATTTTGTCTAATTGTCTAACACAGACGAGTTACACGGCTATCGTTATCAGAAGTCTACGTTAGAACTCGGTTGCCGGTCGGGTGCTAGAGCCAGCTACAAGTGCACGACAAGTATAGGAGATGCATGTTGGCAATAATCCACCATTGGACGGAATCTAGAACTTATTACTACATGGTGGAACAGACGCCAAATACCATGCATCGTCAACATGAAAGGCTGTCCGCCGAGTTCTCTCGACTCAACAACCAATAGTCACTTGTACTTGAGACAAAACCACAACCTCGGCGATAATGCTTACTCAAAGAGTATTTTTACTGCGTGCTTACGATAGTAGAGACATTGCTCATAGTCATATTGTGGCCACATTTCCATCCTCTCCGCGAACCGGGGTATCTCAAATCATCTGGCCCTCCTCCACAAACGCCCAAAGATCAGGAACCACAACCAACCCTCTCTCTGCTTCAGGGCCCAGCTGCTCCAGGTCCAGCCAACTCCTTGCGCTTCAGCTTCCTCGCTTCCTGGAGCGCTTTCAGCGTATCCGCAAAGCCTCTCGACACATGCCCCACGAAGCGCTGTCGGTCCATGACCTCCTCCATGGACGCAACCCACGACGAGTAGCTCACGCCCTCGCAAAAGTACAACATCATCCGGTCGCCAATCTGCTTTTGCGCATCGTGTACCATCTCCAACGCCTCATAACCATCCGCGAAATCCCGAATCAGCACCTTTTGCATGCCCTCGTCCGCCTGGGTGCGGCGCAGCGCGCGGTGCCCGTCGCCGATGGCCACGTCGATGCAGCGCTCGATGTAGTTGCCCATCGCAGGGCTGATGAAGCGGTCGCACAGCTTGAAGACTTCGACATAGTCGCGCATTGGGGTCTTGGGGGCTTCTGCTTCGGGAAACTTGGAAGGTCGAGGGGCTCCGTGCGGGACGATGGAGGAGTGGCTGTATGCGAGGCCAATGTAGAGACCGAGATATTGCGGCTCGATTTCATCTTCAAAGTCGACCACTCCTTTCTTTGCCTCTGAGAACTGGCCGTTGAAACAGCCTTCGAAGTATTCAGAGTTCTTGGTGAGCACGCGCTTGGCCACCCGGAAGGATTCGCCTTTGGCTTTGAGCTCTACCATCTGATCATCACTCCTAAGCACAGAGATTGGTTAGTGCGACTTGTTCTACGATATCAACGACGAGGGGAGACAACAAGATATCATACTTGACAAGCCAGGCGGTACGAAAGTCGGCAAGCGTGCTGGGTTGATCCGGTGCTGCATCCTCCTTGGGAGTCGACCTCGTGGTTCTCGCTCTTTTTTTGGCAGGAGCCATGGTGAGATGCTTCGATGATGCTGATGAATCGTGGAATAATGCAAGCGCCTTGACGAGAAAAGCCCTTAGCGCTCTCAACTCGCGGATGGTGAAAGGTTGAGGAATGGGCAGAGTCCCTCCTTCCATTGCGAGATCATTCACTCTTATGTGCTTTTCCACAATCTTACAGGCGATCATCCTGAGGCTCAAACAGAAGATATAACACGAACACTGCTTTGTTCAATAGACGGGACCTGTCAACGATCAAATGCAATGTCGTTGGGCTGGGAGTTCTAATAAGTGAACGAACAAGGCGGGGTGCAAACGCTTCAAAGTAGAATTGAAAACAAGAGATAATCACCTCCACGTATGAAAACAGCGCTTCCTCCTCGCTTGTTCGGTCGGGGTATCATTGCATTCACATGCAGTAAGCCAACTTCGCTTCACTTTCACTTCGCCCTCACCCTTCGAATGGTGACCTTCCCCTCGTCCAACTCCCAGCCGACGCTATCCTTCTCTTTCAGCTCATCCCACTTGCGACCTGTAGCCCACTCCAAAAACTCCAAATCCACATTGAGGTAGGATCTGCTGAAGCATTTCAGGGTCTGAAGCCTTATTTCATCGTCTGCCCATTCCATGAGTCTCAGGCAGTGTCTGTCCACCTTGCCCTTCATCCTTTGCCAAGAAACATAGTTGTCGTGTGCCAACGCTTTCAGCACCAAATCTAGCTTCTTGTTCTTGATTTTGAAGTCTTGCCTGATGAAATACGCCTCGGCCATGTCTCTGCGCCGGCACGCGGTGTCCAGCATGAAATAACCAGCGACTTCTTCGATTTCGAGCTCTGTCATGGGCTGCCAAACGGCGATGTATCGGAGAAGGTGAAGAATTGCAGGATGATATGACTCGGGGTGTTTTACAAGGATAGACAAGCGTATAGAAAAGAGGTAAGCCTGGATGGCAAAGTCGTCGGCTCGCTTCGTGGCCACTATGCCCTCTCGAAGTTTCCGCAGAGACATCAGAACTTCTTGCAGAGGCTTGGTGTTGTCGGGGTTTCGAATAGTTGCCACAAAGTCACGAGAGGGGCCGACATAGGGGCCGGCAGAAGAGCCACTCGGTGTGCCCCTTGAAGGCCCTGCTGCAGAGGAGGATGCGGTGGTCGTCACTGAAGCTGAAGGCGGAGCCTGTGAAGAGCTTCCGGAGGGTGCTGATGAGGATGAAGGCTCAGGTGAGTCCGATGACGCCGATGTGGCCGCGGCAGGCCTTGTTGATGACGAAGATGCATAATGCCATGGTGGAGGTCGAGCAAACGCTGTAGGAGGTGTAGGGTCAACAGCTCTTATATCAAGCGAATTAAATCTCCGCACCAGCTCGTCCCGCTCGCCCGAGTCAGTGCAAAAGGAAAGAAATCGCGACATGATCTGGTTGTAGTACCATTTTTGGGTATTGAAGTCGAGCAACCTGGTTTCACAAGTCAGCAAACCACTCTAGCTTGGCTGTTCGTCTTATAACCAGCCCCCTCGAACCAAGCAGCAGAAGAGTCGTTTACATACCTGCCGTCGCCCTTAGAAGGGAGACCCATGCTCTGCAGCGGATCCTGTTCGACAGGTCTGAGCCTTCCCCAAGGACCCGATGGCATCCTGCTCCCTCGACGAGGCATCTCGTAAGATATGAGTGGCCTGGGAACGCAATTCGCCTGTCTTAAGCCGCTGATGTTTCTGCTATAGCAGCTGGTGACACAATTTTTTGTTCCGGTAACGAGAGTGGCCGAGCAAGGGTTTGGTGGTAGAGATAAAGAGAAAAGACTGAATGAAGTTGTTTGTGAGAGTGAGGTTGATGGTGGGGTACTGTAGCTTGAGAGCGACGGAACTTGGGCTAACTGACCCCGCGATCCACAGTTGCTCTTGCCTCAAATGGTGACGGAGCTTGACAGAAGGAAGAAGCGACAGAATAGATGCAATACTATCTATAGTGATTCTCCTGAATAAAGCACCTTAAATCAAGATCTCTGAGATCGTAATCGGTATAGTCTAGTTTTAACCCTTCCATAATTACACGGCATCTCCATGGGGTATATCATCTTCCAGAAACACTCTCCTCCCTTGTAATCACCCCCTCAACCATCATCATCCATCTCAAGCATGAATCCGATCTGCGACAGTCACCTTGTCCCAGTTCGCCGGCCCCGCAGCCTCATACTTGCCAGCCTTGGAGATGACCCTACCGAGACCCTGGTGGATCTCAGCCTGGATGGGCCCAAAGGGGATCTTTTCGCCGTCGACGCTGATGTAGCCGTCGTCCTGGTTTCGTGGGATAATTCGGTATGCGGTGATCTTCTTGTAATTGACGTGCGGGTTGTCGAAAGACTTGCCGGCCTCAACGTCCAGCAGCACCTTGAGCGCTGTAAATGGTGGGAGGTCGCCATCAATAGTGACAAGATCCATGCAGCCGTCCGAGATCAGCGAGGCGGAAAAGAAGTTGGCATCGGGCGACATGTACGCCATCTGTGCTAGAGTCAGTTACACGCAAATGTGAAAAGGGTATGGGTATCGAGCTTACATTGCCAGCATAAAACGTGCCAATCTTCTCGTACGGAATAAGTTCCCAACCCTCAGGTAAGTCATCTTGAACAGTACCATACTTGAGCTCCGGCAAGCCCTGATGCGCGACCGGAGCTGCTTCAGCGCTCTTAGCTAGCTGAGCCAGACTCGTTGTACTCGCATGGTGCTTGTAGTGCGCCCTGACGCCCTCCTTCTCGTTGACTTCAACCTTGACAGCCAAATCGCAAGGATAACACGTCCTCTTGAACATGCGTTGCAGGATGCCAACCTCGAACCGCGTATTGCCCATCCACCTGAGGTGCTCAGTGCCGAGATCGCTCTCAGCGATAAGACCCAAAGTTTGGGAGAGAAATGAGAGGACGCGATTGCTGCCATATGTGACTGAAACCAGATCCATCGGGGTCACGATACCCTTGATGATAGCAAGAGCAGCAAAAGACGGCCGGTAGGATCCGTAGAGGTTGCACGAGAAGGCATTGCCAGAACCGCACGGGATGTGGCTCACAGCAATCGTAGAGAGCGCCATGGCAGCGTCAGGCCTCTTGGCAAGTCCGTTAAATATCTCATACGGAGTCCCATCTCCCGAACAAGCCATGATGGTATCGTATTTTGTCAAGTCAGCCACTTGCGCCAGCTCAGTCGCCTCGCCGCCGCGCTTCAAGATGACCACATCGAGCTGCATCCTGGCAGCGTCAAACAGAGGCTTGACCTCATTCTCCCATTTCTTGACAGCGCCACCTGGACCTGAGTTCGGGTTGATCAGGACATATGCGCGCTTCTGAGATGTAGCTTCGCCGTATGCGCGCGACAGGAGTGTTTTGACGAAGGCGTCGGCTGGGGTCACGCTACCAGAATCTTCGGGCGTAACGACCTCGAACGACCATTTCCCAGGCTTTATCAGCGTCTTCGAATCGTGTACGGCGTAGTTGATCGTGATGCGACTGCCGGAGAGCTCGGCCCAGAGGACGTTGTATAGAGGAACGCTGTCCTTGCCTGAGGGTCCTGTCGGAGTAGAAGCGATCAGTCGTTTGCAAGCACAGTGTCACGAGCCAGGGAAGTCTTACCAGAAGATAAGGGGGCACAAGAGGAGCGGCCCGACCTCTTTGCGACAGGATCTGCTCATGATCAATTAACGGTCCCCAACATGTGGTTCGAGGCATCCGCACCGCTGAGCTCCAATGCATCGATCCCAATCGTCAACGTCTTCTTGTCCTCCAGCTGAAGCTGCATTCCCACTCCGTCTTCCATTCCCATGTCGCTTTCCGTCACCATTATACAAGTAACCTGCCTCGGCGGTTGCTCTGTTTCTTGAAGCGCTTGGTGAAATCACATGGAAACACGCAAGGGTTCGATCGCGAAGGGTGGATATCGCGATGCGTGCGTCGCAAATCGAAGACCGAGGGATACGGCGGCTATAAAACGGTCGGACACGTTAACGGCAGAGCAACGAGCGATATCGGCAAATTCTTTCGAGCGTCAGAGTTTAAACAGAAAAAATAAAGGAAAGAGAATAAGCAAAAAGATTGTGTAGAAAGTTGCACAGAGTTGTCTCGCAGGAGACGGCATCGGTTTATGCGGATATCCGCCCTAGGTGGTCCGCGGGGCGCGCTTCCGAGATTGGAAACCCCTGTGTATGCCTGCACTACAATAATAGATGCAGTAGTATTAGATTTGTGCTGACGAGCGGAGCCTATCACCAACCTCGGACTATATTCTTACTGCTACGAGATTGCCTTGATATTTGTTTCTGGCCATCTGATGCGAGGCAAGGGCTTAGCTCAGACTTGATCTGAGTGGATAAAGTGGATAGCTTCGAATCAGTCTCACATCTATAATACCTTATAATTCGGCCAGCAGGATTGATATGGATGCGTGTTCTACAGGGTGCTCGACTTTTCCACATGATCCCAAAAACTCCAAATCCTCGTCATCCCTTCCAGGATAACCCATGCGCCAGTCAGCTGCCATCCACTCTCTTCCGGCCAGTCTAAAGACCCCTGAGAACGGCAACCTCTACATGCACCCGTATATCCCACGACTACCTTTGTTGGTAGTTTCACAGCCTTGGCTGCTCCCAGCGCTACATGTAAATGTCAAATCTCGTCCCTCGTTTTTGGTTTCCCTTGAGTAGCTAAAATCTCTCAAGAGAGCCGCGTCACATCGGGGAACTTGGTCTGGGCAGCCTTTTTGTACGCCTCCACCTGAGAGCTCTTCCAGCTCTTGAGGACCTTCAAGCCCTCAATGGCATCTGTGTAGTCGATGCTGGGGATTTCCAGAATATCAACAACCGCCTCTTCGGTCTTGGCCTTGTCCTCGCCCAGCAGCTTCTGGGTCTTGATAGCCGAGAGTACATGTCGAGGGCTGTCCATGTTTGCCGCCTGAAACTCGTCGTTGTATTTACCAAGGTCCACCGAGGGCTCGATAGCCTTGAATTCAGCCTTCAACACCTCAAGGACTTTGGGCTCAATGTCGGTGGCGGTGTTCAAGAGATGACGGAATGCCACAGTCTGCTCATGCACCCTTGGTGACTTAGGATCAAGCGCCAACGCAGCAGTGAGGCAGTGAAGTGCGAGAATGTACTTCTCTAAAAGACACTCAGTTAGCAAATGATCATTCATCAGGTTTGTTCGACTTACTTCGCAGCATGTAGACCTCGAAACCGGCGATCTGGGCGTTGATGTTCAGAGGGCTGCTCTGAAGGAGCGGGGTGATCAGCTTCATGGCCTCGCCAAGAGGATCCGTAGTATCAGCTAGCTTCAAGCCTAGAGGATCCTCGTCCTTCTTCTTCACTTCGCCATCTTTGTCCTTGGTACCCTTGTTGGGGTCCTGTTTAGCCTGCTTCTCAGCAGCCTCTCGCTCTAGGCGCTGTTGCTCCTTCTTAGCCTTCTTGGCAGCCTTCTTCTTGGCCAAGGCGTCGTCAGCGTCATCCCCCTCAGCGCCGTTGACTCCATTCGCGGAGGGCTTGTCGGCCAACTTCAGATAGATCTCAACCGCATCCAGGGCAGCACGAGAGAAGAAGGGATGATCACGGACATGGTCCTCCCAGCGCATCATGTCGATGTAGGCTCGGATTTGTCCCTTTCTCAAAGAGAAGCTGTGGAAGTCGAACTGATCCTCATGCCAGACGTCAAAGATATTGGCAATCTGTTGGAAACGCTTCAAGGCGAGTCCAATGTTGCCCTGTCGCGCATACGCCTCACCATCCTCCGTCAAAAACCAGATGCACTGCATGTCCAGAAGGTCTGCGAGGGGTCCGCCAACAGTCTCCGCGCGGGTGAAAAGACCGACAGTCTTGAGCGCCTTTTCGTTCTCGTTGTTGCGAAGCTGATACTTGGCGGCTTTGGTGTTGATGTATCGGTCCTTGAGATCCAGTTTCCTCGCCTTGTCCATTATTTCCGCAGCCTTCTTCACATCTCCAGCGTGCTTGATAATTCGGGCCTTTGTCATGCAGAAGTCGACGCTCTTGGGGTCTTTCTCAATGGCTTTGTCGATGTACTCGGTAGCCTTTGTCAGATCACGACTTAAGTGATAGTTGTAGTGCTGCGCGAGGTAGTACAGTGCCGCAGCCTCACCCTTGTCCTTGCTGGAGGAATCAGAGTTCTGAGAGTTAAGATACTTCTCTGCCAGTTCGCGGAGGGTATCCTTTTTGAAGGAGTCAGAGTAGAGGTGCTTGAGGTTGGCAAAGGTTGAGGGAACACCCTTGTTGAGCATCAGTGTCAGGTAGGCCTCGGCTGCTTGCTTGAAGTCGTCGCCTGTGTCTGGTTAATTCCTAGACTATGGTCCTGACTAATGCGAAACTCACCTGTTAGGAAATCGAGGGGCATCCGGCGAGCAGCATCGCATCGAGGGGACTTCTCTGCGTATTCGTCGTAGATAGCCTTTCGAGCCTTGCTATCTTCCTTTGGCACCTCAAGGACCTCAAGCAGCTTCTCGTAGTAGGCAGGGTGTTCGGAGTTGCGGTCGAGGAGCGCCCTGTAAGCCTTTGCAGCTTCCTCCTTCTTGCCCAACTTGTCGAGATATTCAGCACGAGCTTCCATCACGGCCAATCGGTCGAGGCTATGCTTGGCGGCCGAGTTCAGGTGCTCAAGAGCCCGCTGGTAGTCTCCTTGCTCTGCAATCAGATAGTTTTTATACAAGATACTTTCGGAGTGCTCGTTGTCGAATTTCGATGGCGTTGTCTTGAGAGTTCCCTCGTAGGTAGTCATGACCTTCTCACCCTCAGCCGGGCTTCCAGAGAGATGGTGAGCGATGGCGAGGGCTGTCCAGCTCTGGCGAATCTGTGGGCGGGCCTGAAGCATAGCAGTTCGGCTCTGGATGTAGCCCTGGTAGTCGCGACACTGGATCTGCAGAATGGCCAAGTCCCGCTGAATTTGTGCCGACTCGGGCTCTAGTCGGAGAGCGAATTTGTATGCCTTGATAGCCTCCTCAAAGTTCTTGGTCGCTCGGTGCAGCAAGCCGTACACATGCCAGCAGATATGCGACTTCATATCCATCGTCAGAGCCTCCTTGCCCAGTGCAAAAGCCTCTTCCGTCTTGCCCTGCGCATTCAGGATGAGCGCCTTCATGGCGGTGGTATCTCCATGTTTAGGGTTCTTCTTGAGGATGAGCTCGGCAGACTTGAGGCCACGCTTGTATTGCTTGTCCTCGTAGCTGCGAATAACACCGCGGAAGAGCGATGCCTCTTTCGAAGCGAGAGGCTGCGGCATTGTAGCTATCGGTGACGACTATCGATCGACGAGTGGTAGAGAAAATTAAATACAATCGATGTATTCGGGAGCCAAGAGTTGCAAAATCTGGTTCCGCTGTCGGCGCTCACAAGCTGTTGGGCGGCCACGCTCTGGTAGAGTCGAATGAGGGGTGGTGGGTTGTGGGCGAAGCTGATGGAAAGGTACAAGGAAGCTTGGGTAGGAGTTGATAATGCCTCGCTGGTGGAGGGAGATGAAGGAGAATGAAGGGCGGAAAGTCGGCTTCCTTGACCGGTGAATGTGAAAGGTGAGGTGATGTTTACAGCTCAGAATGCACAAGACCTCTCGCCGTGAAATGGAGTGGACAGCAATTCCTGCGGTAGGTCGGCAATTTCTCGGACCCTGTAGTGTGGTGGGCTACGTTGTGAGAGGTGAGGTGGTGTTGATTTTTGGCGGGGCACTCTACTAGGATCCATGACTCTATGCACTGCGGGTAAGTTAAAATGCTGCTACGCAACGTCAACTTCTGAACTCGGTATGATTGGAATTTGATCAAGCGTAGCTGTTAGGTAGTTTGGCATTGTGATATCTCTTTTTGGGATATGTAACAGTATTGACGCCGAGACTTGTTGTTATTCTTGGCTCTGCATAGACATGGATCCTTTGATAGATCAGGTAGCATGTTGTATTTATTTGTAGATAGGTAATCCTGCTTGTTGTACATGAGTTGGGTCCTACATCATACAGTGCGGTCATCGTTATGTTGTATATCCTACATGTTCCAGAGGCATCCCGCGTCCTCTGTCTCCATCCGAGACGATGTCATCTCAGTTGCCATAGCTAAGCCTGCGGGTTCGAGCTTTGAACCTTTTTCCATTCACTGACAGCATCCTCCCAAGTATCGAAAGAGTTGCCTCCGCAACGTTGCTGTATTACCTCCCACGTTCTATGTCGTACAACGCCTTCGACGCCTCTTTCTTGTCGAACAAGCGAAGCTAAGCGCTCGGTGCGCGCTTCTCGTGGGAAGAATCTGCCTGAATATGGATCTAGTCGCTCATCTACAACACGATCGCGGTCTTTTTCCTTCTCGAGCTCCCTCAATGTACGATCCGGATCGTCGGGATCGGGACTCGCGGCCACCAGAGCGCAATAGTTCAACACCTCGACTCGGGCCTCCCACGACGGAAATAGCACTCTATCTTTGAAAGTTGAGCATGACTGCGTGTCAATCTGTCTTGAGAGTGGTCTGGAAGAACGCTCGGTAGTGGACGAGGGATCGAACCCGGTTCTCGAAGGGGTCACCAGCGCATTGAGGTTCTGCGTAATCGAGTCATCGATCGTCGACCTCGAAAGTCGCAGGAAGTCTAGATCCGGCGCAGTCAGCCGCATGTTCCAAGTACCATTGTAAAACAGATCCAGACCAACCTCTCAAGGTGCCATATGAGAAACAGAACTGCGGTGTGAGCTGGGGTTGTCTGGATGGCTGGGTCATGGTCTGCGGTGGCCGCTGAGGCGTCTCGTTTTGAGTATCCGCCGACGAGCCCTTCCAGAGTATTCCAGCCAGAGTGGGCAGATATTAGAGCAACGGCGAGGGAAACAGAGTAAATGTTAGCGCGTGCGAGTGACACGCAGCTCGTAGGGCGTTGGGAGTAACAGCCAGGTTAGCTGTTAGAATTGTTCTGGACCGGCAGAAGGCTCAGAGCTTCAGTGACGCAACCATAAAGCCAAGCCGGGGACTAGAAACTGACGGTTCCGCTAGCCGGGATCCGGATAATATCTTCTCCGCTGTTGGTGTCGGGCTCATCGAGCCGGAGTTATCCCTGCAAAGATCCCCCAGCTTGATCCTGGTAGCCCCGATCCGTCACTGCACGACAGCGACTACGTATTGAGCTTGCTTATCTTGAACAATGTACGTCACAGGTGTCACTTCTTTATCGGAAGATTATCTACCGGATCACTTGTCACAAGGGCCATCCCGAGATACGGGGTCTTTCAAATTCAGGGCCCGATCTTGAATCAGCTTGCCCGGTTTCACCACTCAAACCATGTAGCCACCTACGAGTCTAGCCACGCGACGCTTGATGCCACATCGTACGAAGGTGATGGAAGGGCTTGGCAGCCATTTGGCGCGGCCGGAATGCGTAGCACCAAAAGACGCCTCACCGTTCTTGGGGGGATGAGAAATTTCGAATACAAGGGCAAAGGGATTCAGGCGGCATCCTTCTTCATGGTCCATGCCAGCAAAGGGCGTTGCTGGAAATCTCAGAATCATCAACAACGGCTCTAGCGATTCAGGTTTCCTAACCAGGCCAAATACCCGCCTGGCCTACGAACCTGAAGAAAAAAACTCAGCGAGAGCGACTCAAGACGCAGACACGGAGGCGCCACCGTTAGGCCCAAGCCCTGGCTCAGCTACAGTACCGATTCGAGGCCAAATGGTTGGGTGACTGTTTGTGGTGGCTGCTCCGTCGCTAGTCGCGCTAAATGCAACGCTCAGGATCCCATCTGCCACGCACCAAGCGTCCATCCACGCTAATGTTCATGATGTCGGCTTTTCCGCTTGGTCCCCAGGCCCAAACTCTCTATTAGGCTCGAGGTGTGACGATGGTGTGCAGCAGATAGAGCGCGGACCGTCGTCACTCTGTTCCTTCGAGGCTTCAATCCATCCTGCGGCGCACCAACACGAGCGCGGATCCGCTGGGGTAGGGCCTCCTAGGGCTGCTGTCAAATCGTACATTACCCCCCGAGTTTCCTGCGCGAAGTCTTGTCGAATCTGTCGTGGTGTAACATTGTTTACTTCTTCAAGTTCCATCGATTTTTTCATCCTTCCGGGATGGATCCCCTCCGGACCCGGGTCGACAAGGAAACCCTCGAAGATCTCATCGACACATGCGACCAGCTCTCCTACGATTGCAAGAGCGTAGCCAATTGTCTAAATACCAGCCCAGTCATCCTGTCCGCCCTCGCCAAGGAGTGTCGGGCCATTACAGATGCCCTCGGCAGACTGCACGAACTCAGTCGAGGGATTGACGGCAGCATTGAGTGCGTCAGAGCCTCGAACAACGAATTCGTCTACTCTGTCTCCAAGGATATCCACGAGCTGAGAGCAGCCCTGAGGCGCATCAAAGGGCCAGACAGAGATAGTGGCATTTCTCTCAGCGAGCCTCAGCTCATCATTATCTGGAACGAGGTGGCCTTGAAGGCATCCCTCAGTCGATTGCGCACCCATCAGGCATCTCTACATACGCTTCTCAATACCGCAACTCGGTAAGTCAGGTGCTCCGCTCCTTTCAAGTGCCAGACTCTGACTCCAATCCAGTGCTGGATATAGTTTTGGGGAAGATATCGTCAACAGGCGGCGAGTGATTGAGCCAGATGTTGGTGTAGATGAGGCTCTGCGGAACCTGGGCCGAAGGTTCACTGCCCCCAACCAAGGATCTGTCGTGCTTCCCAGAGTCAGCGACTCTGCTGAGATCCAAGTGCTCTTGGACACGCTTGTACCGCTTCCGGGAGTGGCGTATCGACGAACCGCCAAAGATGCCCACGAGCTGCACTACGCCATTGAACGAAGTGATGAAGCGGCCGTGTTTGAGATTCTACTTGCCCGCGCAGATCCAAACATCATGCTCCCAGGCTCGATGCTTTCACCCTTGCACCGCGCTTTTGACAAGGAACATATGTTGATCGCTGCATTCCTCATCGTTGCTGGCGCAGACGTTGACGAGCCTACCACAGACGGTGACACGGCGCTAATGAGAGGCATCAAATGCGGATTCTCCGAACAGTTTGCGACACTAATCGTACATATGAAGGCACGTATCAATGCGATTGATAACGAAGGACGCTCAGCCCTCCACCATTCCGCCGCGTCAGATGTCCTGGAAGATGAGACACTGCCACTCCTCATCAACGCTGGAGCCAACTTGAACCTTATAGACTATGAGGGACACACGCCACTCCACGTGGCCATCCAGCACGCCAGGTGGAATGCAGCGGCTCGGCTAGTTCAGGCTGGTGCGGATCTAGAGGTGCGGCTACCAGACGGAAAGACGGCGCTTCATCTCACCATTTCCATGCGGAATCAAGAGTTCACGCAGGTCTTGGTGTCGCGGGGTGCCAACGTCGACCGCGTGCTCCGGCAGCATACGCCTCTTACAATGGCCATTAGCTCACGTTGCACACATATTACAGCTGTTCTGCTCGATAGTGGAGCAAATCCGAATCTACCAAGCCGGAACGGCAACACTCCGCTCCTTGCTGCGGCCGCGACAGGGCACGATGAGACTGTGCGGTATCTCCTTGCCCATGGAGCAGACCCATCGGCGACTCAAAGTCAGTCCGGGTATTCACCGATACACATGGCGGCACACAAGGACAAACCTTACGTCCTTGGACTACTGGCAGATTCGGGGGCGCCCCTTGATCTCTTGGACAGGATGGGTGAGACTCCTCTATTGGTGGCAGCCAAGCTGGGCAATAGTCAGAGTGCCCTTCGCTTGATGCAACTCGGCGCCGATATCGAACGGGTTGGGTCTGACGGCATGAGCGTACTCTCTCACGCCGTCAAGGTGGGCGATATCAAGCTAGTCAATGCACTTCTGGAGCAAGGTGCTCGATTGCAGATGGATTCAGTTGCCAGCTCTAGAAATAGCGGAGACTATCTGGTGCCCGAGCCACCGACAACACCGATTCATGTTGCCGCTCAGCATGCGCGAGACGACATTATGCTTCAGCTCATATCGCATGGTGCTTCTCTCGAGAGCACTATCTTCCCCGGCCGAACGCCTCTTTCAGTCGCAGCCTCTCACGGGCACCTTTCAACAGTACAACTACTACTACGACTTGGAGCCAACGTACACGCTCTGACGACGCACAGCGATACGATTCTCTTTGAGGCGTCAGCAAACCAGGCGACGCTCAAGCTCTTGCTACAGCAGGGGATTGATGTCAACCATCGGAATGACCGGGGCGCGACGGCACTACATTATGCAGCACTCCGCGGTCATATAGGAGGCGTGAAAATGTTACTAGAGAAGGGGGCGAAGCAGTACCACGCAAATGCCGTGTGGGATGTGCGGGAGGAGAGGGACGGCGCTCGAGGCTATAGACAGGGCACGCCGGCTGGAATGGCCATGCAAAGAGGGCTTGGCAAGGTAGCCGAGCTGATTGAGGGATGCAAGTACAGCTGACTAGGGTTTGTATTGGGCGCCAAGGATAAAAGGACGGATATCTTAATGATGGGATGATGGATTGTATATTAGGTGTATGGCCTTGTCGTTATGAGATACCACAAACATGTTTTCAATTTACTAGTTTATCAGCACAGAAGTAAACAGCACTTATCGTTGTCTAAGTGAGCGTTCATACTGGGATCATTCCTGTCATAAAGATGCGTATGGCTGCATCAAGGGGTGTCTTGATGCGGCATCGTGCAGGCAATACGGTGATCTTTAGACAGGGATATGAATGACGTCGATATGAAAGGGATGGCGTGAATCCCTTGCATTGTCAGGTAATAGAGATAATTTCCGTATATCCATCTCATCGATGCAAATAGTGAAGCCGGGCAAGCAATGGATACCGTGATACCTACCAGTACCTAGGTACCTACCTAGGTAGCTAGTAAGAGATAAGGCGGTGCGCGGGTACCTGGTAAGTTAGAGGTGCTTCCGGGCCGCAAAAGTGACGTGATGTTTTAAATTGCTTGTTGGGGCGGCTCATGGCCCTTGTACCCATCAACGACAGTTATATCCCGGATGATCCCCAACCCGTACGGCAAAGAGAAGGACATTGGAGGCTCTAATAAGGTGTTGACGTAATGGTTTCTAGGCTGGTGATGGGCACAGCCGCAGTCAACTCAATCCATGATGTTGTCAATAATCTCGCTGTGCTTTTTCTTGATGAGTTATCAGTCTCGTGATTAGATGTTTTTAGCTTGCTATTGCCTTGGTTTCATCATCGCCCGTGCTTCCTTTCTCTCCCTCTCTCTTCCTCTTCTTTCCCCATTCTGCAGTCCTTGTCCAGTTTGTTCCTGTCTCATCTACCTCTGTCTTACTGGACCTTGCCGACGATACAACAAACGCGACCCTTACAATATCTCGACTCTTCCAAGTTTTCTAGCTCACATTAACAACCAACAGCCCCTTGCAGACTCCCCCAACGTACTGCGCATTACAGTGGAAAAGTGCCCCGCGTGCTCCATCTTCACTTGCTGTTCCTCCCCCTGCTTAGGTTCAACCCCGCAATCCGCAATCCGCCCCTCTCACCACACGAGACCGCCCTCGAGACGACGCATCGCGAACACCTTCACATCGACATCTCCGACTCTGGTTCTGACCCTAACTCTTCCGTATACAACACAGACTCGTCAATCATGTCGTCTTCTGGAGCCGTCACGCCCGCGCAGGCAAACAGCAGTAGCTGGACCGCCTTTCTCAAGGTATTCACCTGCCTCTCGTCTCAGGACTGATTGTCTTGTTCTGTAGCAGCTGACCCTCGTTCTTGCGACATGCTCCATAGTCCATCGCATCCTTCAATGGCGACCTCTCCTCCCTTACCGCTCCTCCGTTCATCCTGTCCTCCCAGTCTCTCACCGAGTTCTCCGCCTACTGGGCCACGCACCCTCCCGTTCTGACCGCCCCCGCAGCCGAGTCTGACCCTGCCAAGCGCACCATGCTTGTCCTTAAGTGGTTCCTCTCTACCCTCAAGCACCAGTACGCCAGCCGCAGCGAGCAGTTCGGCAACGAGAAGAAGCCTCTGAACCCCTTCCTGGGCGAACTGTTCCTCGGTACCTGGTCCGACGAAGCTGGCAAGACCACGCTTGTCTCGGAGCAAGTCAGCCACCATCCTCCTGCCACCGCCTACTGCATTCGCAACGACAAGACCGGCATCGAGCTTGAGGGCTACAACGCTCAAAAGGCCACCTTCAAGAGCACCATCATCGTCAGGCAGATTGGTCACGCCGTCCTGCGTGTGCCTCTCGCTTCAGGAGAAACTGAGAGCTACCTAATCACCCTGCCTGGCCTCCACATCGAAGGCCTGATCTTTGGTGCCCCTTTTGTTGAGCTTGACGGATCTAGCCACATTGCCAGCTCCAGCGGCTTCACTGCCAAGGTCGATTACAGCGGCAAGGGCTGGCTGTCTGGCAAGAAGAACACTATTTCCGCCACGGTTACCCCCACGGGCAAGGACAAGGAGGTCCTCTACAATGTCACCGGCCAGTGGAACAAGACCTTTGAGGTCTACTCTGGCCCTACAAAGACAAACTCCAAGTCCACTCTTGTCACCACCTATGATGCTGTCAACACCGCGCAGACCGAGCTCCAAGTTGCCCCGATCGAAAAGCAACATCCCCTCGAGTCCCGCCGTGCCTGGGCTCGTGTCGCCGAGGCCATCCAGAAGGGCGACATGGATATCACCGGTGTCGAGAAGGGTAAGATTGAGCAGGCCCAGCGCGGCATGAGAAACAAAGAGCGCTCAGAGGGCCGTGCTTGGGATCGCCAGTACTTCACCGCCGTCGAAGGCCAAGACGCTTTCCTCGAGAAGCTAGGCAAGGCCGCCGGTGTGCCCCTTGATGGAGATGCCGACAAGACGGGTGGCGTCTGGCGGTTCGACAAGTCCAAGGCCGAAAAGCAGTCTGCGCAGGAGCTCACAAGCGAGGACCTGGCCAAGATTGAGAACGAGTTGCTCGGCCGGTAGTTACGCCCACAGCCATCTCGATGGAACAGCACCGAGAGCAAACGACGGGTAAGGAGGTGGAATTAATGGCAATAAAGGGCGGGTGCGAATAGCAAATGTTTCAACAAGAGCTGGATGGATGGGAATAGCTTACAATAACCGGCGCTCGGCACATTTTTCTTCTGTCGCGAGGAGCGATCTGTAAAGAGCCTTGGAAGGAGGGCCTGTCAAGAGAAGATGGCTGTACGATACTAGCAGACGCCTTATAAACATGTTACGATTAATGACACGGTTCGAACGAGCCGGTGCAACAGCCGGGCTGGTCTGCTTTGCAGTCAGCCTACCTCTTGGACATTGACATGTTGTTCTTTAACACATCATGTCACGGAAATTAGTTTGTACATCATGTTTTAATTCATTATTTTACTGCTTTCATCGCCGCACGATGTCCCTATCAACAGGGGGCGGTGGTTTCCTTTTATTTTATCATGGCCGATGGAAGGGCCTTTGATAGTGCCTCCTTTTCCAGATGATATGCACTCATCGCATCTCATCATGCACGATATTGCTACACTATAAACATCTTTGTAGACGTTTACAGAGTGTCAACAGTGTTGAAGTCCTTGAGGGCCACCGAGACACGGGAAGTCATGGTCTTCTCACCCTCGCGAACCCAGACACGGGGCTGTGGGCCAATGTTAGCAAATGTTATGCAGAGAAACTGGGTATTGGGAAACTCACGTCGTAGTACTTCTTGTTGGGCTTGTCCTCGCCGTCGGGGTTGCCGACAGCAGTGGAGATGTATTCCTTCTTGTTGATCATGTAGTCTCGGATACCGGACATGTAAGCGAACTGCATGTCGGTGTCCATGTTGACCTTGACGACACCATGGCTGATGGCATCGAGGTACTCCTGCTTGGAAGAGCCGGAACCACCGTGGAAGACGAAGAAGACGGGCTTGTCGTTGTCTGACTTGATGGCAGCCTTGACATGCTCCTGGTGCTTGCCGAGAAGCTCAGGGTGGAGCTTGACGTTGCCAGGCTTGTAGACACCGTGGACGTTGCCGAAGCCAGCGGCGATGGAGAAGTAGGGGGAGATGGGGGAGAGGGTGTTGTAGATGTTGAGGATGTCCTCGGGCTGAGTGTAGAGAGAGTTGTTGTCAACATCCTCGTTGTTAACACCATCCTCCTCACCACCGGTGATACCAATCTCCATCTCGAGCCACTGCTTCATGGGGGCAGCGCGCTTAAGGTACTTGGCGGTGGTCTCGACGTTCCAGTCGACGGACTCCTCGGAGAGATCGATCATGTGGGAGGAGAAGAGGGGCTCGCCGTTGGCCTTGAAGTAGGCCTCATCGGCATCGAGCATGCCGTCGAGCCAGGGGAGGAGCTTCTTAGCACAGTGGTCGGTGTGAAGGACGACAGGGACGCCGTAGGCCGGGGAGATAGAGCGGACGTAGTGGGCAGCAGCGACGGAGCCAGCAATGGAAGCGGCTTGGTCAGTGTTGCTCACACCCTAATCGGCGTTAGAATGCTCGGCAAATAACATGGTGTTTGGTATCAGAAACTTACCTTGCCAGCAAAGTAGGCGGCACCGCCCTGAGAGAACTGGAGGATGATAGGGGACTTGGCATCGCGGGCGGCCTCGAGGGAAGCGACGACAGTGGAGGAGGAGGTGACGTTCTGTGAAATGTCTTAGCTGATGTTCTTGGTCGATCGCAGTGCAGGCATTGCTCAAAACGTACAATGGCGGGGATAGCAAACTGCTTCTCACGAGCGTACTCGAAAAGACGGAGGACATCGTCGCCGACAATGACGCCGGACTTGCGGCTGAGGACATCTTGAGCACCCATATTTGCGGTTGTTGTGTTGTGAAGGTTGAAAAATCGATCGAGGTGAGATCAACTCAAATAGGTTCGAGGTAGAGAGAAAGATAAGAATCTGTTGAGCCAGAATCAGGATGTTAGTTGATGGAGGGGGACAAATGACGGCGGTGATGGGGCCTGCGCGGGGTTTTCTGTCTGTTGAAGCTTATCGATAAAATGCCAAGAGCTGAGCAAGAATGATGAAAGGGGAGGGGC
Organism: Fusarium zealandicum; assembly: GCA_013266195.1. Taxonomy (NCBI): domain Eukaryota; kingdom Fungi; phylum Ascomycota; class Sordariomycetes; order Hypocreales; family Nectriaceae; genus Fusarium; species Fusarium zealandicum. The sequence goes on from JABEYC010000330.1 coordinate 56,588, forward strand.
AAGTCGGCAGGTACAAGGGACGAAGAGGGGCAGAAAGGACCAGGCCAGGAGGCCAGGAGGGGCACTTGCACGCTCCTTCCCACAGCTGCTCTGTGCGCGGGGCAGAATGAGTTCATCATATCTAGGCCATGAGCTGTTCCAACATCCAACATGAGGTCGGTGAGACACAGACCAGAAGGCATGATAAGACGGCGGATCTCTTCATCGCGCAAGCCGTGGCTTCCAATCTCATTTCACGGCACAATGTCTCTCGATTGGCGAGGAACGACATGCGTCGCGAATCGTCTGAGATTCATGGGCCGTTGCTCGAGCTTCGAGGCTCTCCAGGGACCGACACTCCATGCCCAGGGCTGTCAATGGCCTGAGGATCTTGAACGACTCACCGCACCAGCCAGGTGAACCGACCAGTGAGGCAATCCCTCACCGCACACCTCAACCCGGACCACCTCCCCGGAGGCGTCGATGCCCGGTGTCTCCCCGGCGGCTCCCCGGCCGATATGTCTCTTCTCAGTCTTCTCTGGTCTTCTATGTGTCTCTGCGCGCCTCACTCTGCCGCTCGCCGCTTCTCTCGCTCTTTCGTCGTCTCCGCTACAAGATCACGCCGTCTCAGGTCCCCGTCACACTGAGACATTAACAAGCAGCTGCTTATCCCAGCAAACTCACTCGAGTTGGCTAGTGGAAGCTCTCTGACGTTGTTGAGTGTGTCAAGAAAGGTATCTCCTCGGTGCTAAAGTGGGGTGGCCGTCACAACGGCGCCATGGGAAGACATTGCAGTGGATGGGATTGGGTTTGCTTTGCAAAAGTGTGGAGAGAGCTCGACTTACACGCTTCTGACAGGGAGACGAACGACCCAGCGATGATGTCGACAGTGGGAAGAGTGGAGGAGTTGTAGGGATTCGAAAAACCAAACACCAAAAGGCTGTCAACAGGGCGAGAGGAGGGGCAGCCCAACTTATATGATGATGCCCTCCTCATTGCCGAGAGCACTTCCTACAGTAGCCGACGCCTCGGGGCACTTGACGGAAACATGCGGGACGGCCTGGCCTTGGGAGCCCATCGATCGGGAGCAATCACACGTCGCTGCTGGCAACACGCTGACTTTTGTTTTCGTGTGACCCCATCTCCCCCGCAGATTCGACATCGTAACAGACACGGTTGGCTGGCGCGCCGCGATGGCTGTGGGCACCGCCTCCCCCAACCTCAAATAGCTCGAACCAGAAGCCAACCGCGCGAGCTAACGCATTTCTGCAGTCTGCATTGCCAGCCTGAGCCAATCTCGATATGCCGCACCTGTGTAGCTCCGAAACGTGTTTGTTTTCCCGTTGCAAGGTCATCGTAACTACACTCGATAGTTTGGAGCCGAGACTTCATGATCCAGATTGACGCGGTGGGCCCGTCATGACCACCCAGATGTGGCCATGGTCTCGGTCATCTATCCCCGGGACGGCGCTGGCGCTTCATGATGAAAGATAGGACATTGGCTTTCTCTTGAATTCCGATACCGAAGTACTGAACGGCAAACCGACGAGTTGGCGACTGCCGACACAGACGTCTCATCATGCTCTGGCTCAGCATCGGCTTAACGTCTGTCATACATATCCCACGGTATCATTCACTATTCAACTGCTCATGATCTGACGCCCGTCACGAACTGGCTGTTCTCCAATGCTCGCCAAGTCACTCGATGCACACGCATGGTCAATCTAGCCTTGGGCTCACCCGATCGCGCTCCCCTTCACCCGCAATTAGACTGCATTCAGAGCGCTATATCACGTACCGAGTACGTAGTCCTTACGAGATCCAAACCCCACCGATGCCTCCATCCGTCCCCTTGGCCCCGCTTCGCGATGAGGTTCCAGAATTCCTTGCCCCCAACGTTCTGCTCCCCCACTGGCATGCGATCAACGGCCGTTCCTGAGACAGGGATCGTCTCATTTGCACGCTGGGCTTGACTCTGGAAAGCAGCCGATTCTGGGTATTTGCACTATGATGAAGTAAGTGGCCTACCCTGTAACACCCGCAAAAACAGAATTTCGAAATCGACGTCACAATCCGATTCATTCGTATTTCTCCTAACTATGATAAACCGATATCATAAAAACGTTATGACAAACTTGAGGTCATAGGAAATATACATTTTTATGACTTGCTTACCAGCTAAGGCTTAGAATAGATAACTTACGTGTTGGGAATGAATAAGACGAACGCGCCACAGCTGATAGTAACAAGCGGGCTGTTTGGTTGAATATGATAGTAACTGCAGCAGCATCATGGAATAGGTCACTTGACGGCTCGTAATCCATGGATATATCTAGGTACTCATACAATTTATTCCACACCGGTCTTGTCTTTATGTATCTAGCGTCTAGCTTGCTGGTTGAGAAGTTGTATTGAACATTTGAATTCGTGATGCACGTGCAACTTCTCCAGAGAAAAAAGAGGGCCGACCAAACCACCTCAACTCTGTCCTTACATCATCAGATATCACAACGTCAACGCTTCGAATCGACGACACTTTCCCCTCGACGATGTCGGCAGAATCCAATGTGAAGAACCCGACTGCCCTCTGTTAGCCAGCCATTCGAGTTCAAATCTGCCGACAATGGACGAAGATACGCTCAAGGAAGCTCTGACGAGCTTCCCCAACGCCGACCAGACGACAGAACCCGCTGCGGCATCGGCGCTCAACATCAACGCTCTCTTCGACAATCCTCTTTTCGCTGGTGGTATTGGTCTCGCATCGCTCGGTGCGGTCGCGGCGTTTGCAAGAAAAGGCGCGATATCTGCCCTCGGCGCGGCTCGCCGTCGCTTGCTGGTCAATGTCGAGATCAGCAAGCAGGATCCTGCCTACCCGTGGATTCTAGCCTGGCTGTCACAGCCGCGAGAGAACCCAGGCTTCATTGCCTCTCGACTAACCCGAATACACAACCTGTCGGTGACTACAACTACTCCATCGCGAACATCGAACGTCAGTGGACCACAGCACGCGAATTTCTTCCTGCAGCCTGGGTACGGACGACACATTGTCAAGTTTGGTAGCGCATACATCTCTGTCAACCGAGAAAAGCACAACACAGCCAACATGAACACGGGCGAGCCGCACGAGATCGTTCAGTTGACCACTTTATGGGCACACCGGCACGTTTTCGAGGCCGTATTTACGGAGGCACACCAGCTGGCGGCCAAGGCAAACGAGGGCAAGACGATTGTATACTCGGCTCGAGGGATGGACTGGGTGCCTCTTGGCGACCCGAGGAAGAAGAGACCCCTGGGCTCTGTAGTATTGGATGAAGGCGTCAAGGAGAGCGTTGTGGAGGATGTGCAGGACTTTTTGCAGCGGCAACAGTGGTATGTGGACCGCGGCATTCCATATCGAAGAGGATATCTGCTGTTTGGTCCTCCGGGCAGTGGCAAGACGTCGTTCATTCAGGCGCTTGCGGGAGAGCTGGACTTTAGCGTGGCCATGATCAACCTCAGCGAGATGGGCATGACGGACGACAAGCTGGCCTACCTTCTCACCAAGCTGCCAAAGAGGAGCCTGTTATTACTCGAGGACGCGGACGCAGCGTTTGTGAATCGACGACAACGGGATTCCGACGGTTATAACGGTGCGACGGTGACGTTCTCCGGCCTCCTAAATGCCCTAGATGGCGTGGCTGCCGGTGAAGAGCGGATTGCTTTCCTGACAACAAACCATGTCGACCGTCTCGACCCAGCGCTGATTCGACCCGGACGGGTAGACCTGATGCTTCGCATCGGCGAGGCGACGCGATACCAAGCTGCGCAGATGTGGGATCGATTCTACGGAGATGTTGATACTGATCACTCCCGACGGGAACGTTTCTTGAACCGACTAGAAGAGCTAGGCCTCTTTGGCCAAGGACCCGATGGAAAGCCATCGAACCGACACACGAGCACGGCGGCGATCCAGGGACTTTTCTTGTTCAATAAAAACGATATGAAGGGGGCGATTGATATGGCCGAGGGGCTCATCCCGAGGACGTTTGAAGCTTCGGATGAGGCCCCAGAGGGAGCCATCAAGACTCGTGCATAAGCAGCTGTGTTTAGGCGAAGAGGTGTACGAATATGTACCATATGTGTAGCCATTGATGATACCCCGGTTTGAAAAGACGATGTTGTATAGTAGATAGGCAGAAAAGGAGGAAATAGCTACTAAGTCCGCGAGACAATGTTAATGTCAAGTCGATGCACATATTTAACGATCTGACCCTGATTGTGTTGCTCTGCAGTCTACACTTGCTCATTGCCCAAATAAGAATAATAATGAAAGTTGACGTTGAATTATAGTTGAAGCTATGAGCTGAAGCTGAACACGCGACTGGCTAGTTTGCTCGGCGTGACTGATACGGGGCTGCTGTTGCCTGCTACCTAGTAATGCTGGCTCACGGCGCGGAGCACACACCCAAACTTGAAGCTTACACAGCAATCACAGACTCAGAGGGTTTCTTTATACCAACTGAACTTGGACTTTACATACCCAGGGAGAAAAACAGACGGGGGAAAGATCATCAAGACTCACCTACAACTGTTTCATCGTCTATCCCTGCTTGAAGCCGGCCACCAAAAGCCGCGTCAAATATTCAATGTCTTCCAACCGCGGCCGCGGCCAGGGAACGCTGGATACATGGCTATCTAGGAGACCAGCCTCGAGACCAGCTGCTACCGATCGCACACCCTCTTCAACACCAGCTTCGTCCTCTCAGGTCTCGCAGTCTTCGCGCGGCAGACACAAAGATTCCTGGAGACGCGGCGCCGGACTCGCTGCCGTGGCCAAGGAAACTCGAACAGTGCTCCCAGGCATCCTCCAAGAGCTGCCCGACATCCAAGCCAGCAAGTCCGAGGCGCTCTTCTACCAAACTCTGCCACCGCTCAAAGCAGCTGAATGTCCCAGACGGTCGCCCTCGGGGACAACGACCATCAGGATCGTCAACGACGACTCTTTCAACGCTGCCATCAGCCTAGCCGCTTCAAAGGGTCCCTCATCTGGACGCGTCGCTGTGCTGAACATGGCGAGCCATGTCAGTCCCGGCGGAGGATGGCTAAAGGGAGCTCGCGCTCAAGAGGAGGCTCTTTGTTATCGCAGCTCGCTATATCTATCTCTACATCGACGCTACTACCCGTGGAAGCAGCGCATGGGCATCTACACCCCAGACGTCGTCATTATTCGTTCCGATCAGGATTCTGGGCACAAACTCCTCGTGCCAGAGGTTTCGATCGAAGACCTTCCCGTTGTCAGTGTTCTCAGCATTGCTGCCCTGCGCACGCCGCCTGTTGAGACGGTTGCGCAGAACACCCCAGGCGGCACCGTTGACAGGGTTGTCTTTGCGAAAGCCTCGGATCGGGAACTCACAAAACTCAAGATGAGGCTGTGTTTGCGCATGGCCGCAAACTGCGACCACGGCCTGCTCGTACTTGGTGCGCTGGGGTGCGGTGCGTTTAGGAACCCGCCGAAGGAGGTAGCCTATTGCTGGCTGGAGGTGTTAAAGGAGCAGGAGTTTCAGGGCGGTTGGTGGGAGGAGGTGTGGTTTGCTGTGTTTGATCGGAGGAATGAGGGCAACTTGGAGGTTTTTGAAGAGGTTCTCGGAGGTGTTGAGGTATGATGCTTGGGTTATGACTTGGACGAGGTATACGACTTGTGAACAATCGTGCGACCACGGGATAGTGGGATCGTGAAAGGCCGCCAGCTATGTCGATATGTAAGAACATGATGCTGGCTTGTACTAGCCAACCTTTGCATGAATAGTACACGATTTTCCCGATACGTCTGTTTTACAACACCCTGCTACTTCCAAGCAAAGAAGCCAACATTGCTTGGCCGCATAACCGACAGCTCGGCGCCCAGCATTGAAGATGTTAGATACAGGCCGGTAGTCGACCGGTATCCCGAAGGGCGTTCTTCTTCAGTACGGACTGAACTTCACCAGTCCCTTTCTGTTGCTCGTTAGCGGCCGGAAAGCATCGGCCGGGTCTAGGGACTTCTAGCGGACCCGGCCCCATGATACGGTTGTAGGAAAGGGCCGAGAGGCTAAGAGATACGGAGCATGGCCGGTGCCGGTGGTCCGGTCTAGCCCGGCGCTACACGATCGGTTGACGTCGAGCAGGGCTTGAGCCGCATATGAATATCGACCTTTTCAGTGATTTCACTATCGAGTCAAGTGGCTCCTTGGACATGTAGAAAGGGATGAGACAGGTATGTAAGTCTAATTGGGTGCCTCCCATGAATACCACGTTGATACCACCCTTAATTCAACATCGTCATTGTGAGCAAGATGGCATAATCGATATAATGACTAGTTCAATGACTAAGATTTCACACCAACACCTCGGCTTCATCCTCTTATTAGGCATGTCTCAAAACCTTTACAAGCACGACAAACTGCGCTGTCCTGCCGTCTTGCGCTAATCGACATCTCATACCCACTGGGCCACTTTAATTAATACGCTTCTTCGGCCGTTTGCAAAGTCTGAGACTTGCGTCCATTTTCGCAGGGTTGTCTGTCGATGTCGTAATCGGGGTTGCCAATGGTGTATGTCGATATGCCCCGGGCTTTGGCGCATACAATTGTGCATCTCACACGCCACAATGTGACCTCACAGTGAGGGAAAGGCCACATGCTTGGGACGTCTTGGGGGTGGGGGTGCTTATCATAACGACGAGATCGTCAACGTCAAACAATGGAATTCTTACAGGGTGAGATGGCAGCCGAACCCTGGCCAAAGGCGTGGGAAGCTGGCCCCATGACAGAGCCAATATCCATGTATGTGCCACCCGTCTCGCTGGGAACAGAATCCTTGTGAGGCGCTAGAGCTGGATATGCTCTTCAGGGCAGCTCTGACAGCATAGCTCAAATCCCATCCATTACCTACGGACTGTACCTAATGGGGACCAAATCCTGTAGAGAGCCCATCAGCGGTCGATCCTTGCTCTTTATCTTGCACTCTACGCCCAGGTGCGTTAGTCTGGCGGACCCTCTTGTGATGCCATAATCGCCATCTCGACCGCCGCTCAACCAACTCTATCTTGACTTTTCTCTACCGTCTTTGCCTATTCTGGGAGAGTTCCACAGCCTTATATCTATTGCTGCTTCCCAACAGGCGCGGTCTCAAAACTGTCCGGTTCTCAACGGCGGTTCGTTGTGCGATATCATCGCCTCCCACTCTATCTCTTATCACTTGGCGACCGAGCTTCAAGGTGATAAGCCGCCATGTTCAGTCGCAAAAAAGACCATGATGTCGTCACGGCTGATAGCCCGTCTGGCTACGACAACAGCTACGGCTATGACCAGCCGATTGAGACGACCGAGGCCAATTCCGTCGACCCGGACTCGGGCGTCAAGCGAGGCCTCAAGAATCGACATCTTTCCATGATGGCCCTAGCTGGTATCATTGGTCCTGGATTGCTTGTCGGTGCTGGAGGCGCATTGAATAATGGAGGCCCAGCTTCGTTGCTCATCGGGTTTGGTGTTGTTGGTATGAATTATCCCTTGCTCCTAGACGTACCATCGAGATCAGATATGCCGGCGCAAGTCATGATGAGTCTGGACAGAAACTGACCTTTACCAGGTATCATCGCCTTCTCCATCATGCAGTCCCTCGGTGAGGTAACAACGCTATACCCCGGCGGAGGCTCCTTCATCTCCCTGGCCGAGCGCATGGTGGACAAATCCTTCTCCGTCGCCGTTGGCTGGAACTACTTCATCATCTGGGCTGCCGTCCTCGCCAACGAGTACAATGTCATCTGCAGCATTCTCACATATTGGGCGCCCGTGATTCCTCTCTGGGGCTACTTTCTCATCTTCTGGACCGCGTTCCTGGGCTTCCAGCTGCTTGGTATCGAGGCCTTTGGCGAGGCCGAGTTCTGGCTTGCTCTAATCAAGCTCCTCGGCCTGACTGCGTACTTTGTCTTTGCCATTGTTTACGCAGCTGGCGGCCTGGTCGGCCAGGGCGAGGCTCTTGGATTTCGGTACTGGCACGATCCTGGGGCTTTCAACGGCAATGGGTTCCGTGGTGTTGCAACCGTCTTTGTATTTTGTGCGACCTTTTACTCCGGAGTCGAGTCCATTGCTATTGCTGCCACTGAGACGAGGAACCCTGGCGTTGCCGTTCCTCAGGCGATCCGTCAGGTCTTTTGGCGTATCATATTTGTCTACATGGGTTCTGCTTTCTTCTTTGGTCTCACCTGTCGAGCTGATGCCGATGGGCTCATCAACGGAGGCTCCAAGGCTCTGCAGAGTCCCATGACTATCGCCATCGAGACGGCTGGCTGGCAAGGAGGTTTGTACTCGACTGCCACAAACCATCTCGAGTTTCAGTACTGACAGATTCTAGGTGTGCATCTGATCAATGCCTTCATCCTGGTTACATGTCTCTCCGCCATCAACTCGTCCATCTACATCGGCTCCCGTACCGTCTTTTACATGGCGCAGTCCGGGAAGGCCCCCAAGATCTTTGGCTGGACCAACTCCCGAGGCGTTCCCATCTGGGCCATCCTCGTCACCAACGCCGTCGGCTCCATCTCCATGATGAACGTCTCTACCGGCGCCTCCAAGGCTTACAGCTACATTGTCAACCTCTCGGGCGTTAGCGCTTTCCTCGTCTGGGGTAGCATCTGCTTCATCCATATCCGCTTCCGCCGCGCCTGGGCTATCCAGGGCCGAAGCATCAGTGAGCTTCCCTACAAGGCTCTCGGTTTCCCGTATCTCGCCTGGCTCGGTCTCGGGGCGTGTATATTTTTGGCGTTGGTTCAAGGCTGGACTACACTCTCGCCCTTCAACCCTGGGAATTTTGTAGATGCGTATATCCTGGTTCCACTATTTGGGCTCATTTACGGGGTGTGCAAGTTGATCTGGCGCTCATCGGATCCCCTCAAGCGCAGCTGGAATATTGATCTTGATAGTGGCAGGAGAACAGATTTGGATCACAAGGCCGGTTTGGCCTCGGGTACTGTGCCTGGGCAGGTCCCCTTTTGGAAAAAGGTATGGGCTTCGTTCTAATCTGTAAGTATTTGTTGGATCTCAAAGAGCTTGTACATGAATGGTTCGATACTATAATTGTGCTGTACTCACGACTTGGTGTACGTTCCCATGTGTTTCTAGATGCATATTCGGAGGAGAGAGGCCCAATATCTTGCAAAGTGGTCGGAGGTAGGAACTCAATTACATCGATGAGGGGAGACAATCGTCTGACCTGGTAAAGCCAGCACTTGAGAGATACCAATGCTGTGTCTTGTATACACTCCTTTATGTTTAGTTGTACTGGAAACTACGACTCGTTCAGAACGTGAGACCCGTCTCATAATTTACTCTCGGTTTCTTAGCAGTCAAATGATACCATGTGGTAGTCTTTTTTTAGTGAGATATATTGTTGTAGATCCTATGATGAGGGTAGTTGTTATATATTTCGACTGATTATAGCCGTTATAGTAGGCTCTGTGTGAAGAGCGTTCATTGAAGAGTCGTGTCGAGCTGTACCTGAATGCATTCCGGAGTGGAAAGAAGGTATAAGCTGAAAATCGTGGCTTTTTAGTTGCCAATTTCGAGCCATTTATGATCCAAGCTTGTCGCGCTGGCTGAAAAATGAACGTGGCTAGATATTCGTCCTACCCCAGGAGACTGTGTGATTTTACTTGCAACGCAGTGTCGGCTTCCATCGATAGCCAAAAGACTGTATTCAGAACACGAGGTTGGACATGTACGCTTGTAATGCATAGTTGTAGGCAAGAGATTCCACAAGCGTGGCTGAGAAACGCGCGGTGTATGCAATAGATGATGCTATTCGCACATACGACATGTGATACCCGAATCGACGGAGTATTGATTGCCCGGGCTTCAGGGGTTCGATTTGGGGTTTGATTGGCGTTCCAAAGGTCACTGTACTGTTTTTCAGGGCTGGCACGGTGGAATAAGCGCCGGACCCAAAGCTGACTCCAAGTACCTGTACACGCACGCCAGCTCCAAGGCGATCTCAGCTCGGCATGCTTGAGCCCCCCGTTCCCCAACATTCATCGTCACTTCAACCTAGACTGGAGCACATCACGATCGACAACTCTCTTTATTACCTTGGCCAAGCGTGTCGCTTCTCTTTGTTCGACAATCACCGGCTCATTACCAGCATATTACCCAATCGCTCACGCGCATCCTCAGGCTCCCACTCAAGCTGCTATCCTTCTCCGCCAGCTGCTTTATCCCTAGCAAGCGCGCTATCGCTATCGTTATCGTCGCATGCCTCCTCCGTCATGAAATTGGGCTAAATCTCCATCGCGCAACAAACACTCAGGCCGACTCGCACTACAGCTCTAGCACTGCATCGCTTCTTCTGCATGTGTCTCGATCCCGGTCGATCCGCTCAACTTCTCCGTCCGCCCTCCGCGAACCCAGCTCTCCACCCACGTCCCTGAGGTTGCGACTTTGGGGAGTCGACCTAGCTCCGACACGGCCGGCCACAAGTCGAATGAATGCAACCTCTAAACCCATTCCTGGCCGCCTTCTTCAAGAGCTCCCTCGCAAGCCAGTGTACTCCGGTCCATCATCATATCCTGCTGGTCCCCTCGACGGATGTGCTCCTCACGTTCCGCGAGACCGAGAGCGGCAACGGCCCCAATGAGGTCATCAGCTCGGAGGACTTTCTCGCCAGCCATGTCCTTCGCATACCGGCTTCCAACGGTGTCGCAGGGGGTAAGGACGGTGGCCAGAACTTGCGCGAGGTAAGGGGAAAGGCGAAGCAGTTCTCGACTCTCAACGGGAAGAGCGTGGTTATCAAGGACACTTTCGTCTATAGCAACAAAGGTGAGTGTCTTTGGAGGCATTAATGGTTCCCTCTTCTCACTACCCGCAGGTTTCAAATCACTCGCACAGGCCCAGATTCTCAACGATGTTGCATTTTACCCCGATGTCTTTGAACCGCGACAATGGCTTCTCTACTTCATCTCCAGGCCCCTGGTCGGCATATGGGAGGAGAACAAGATCAGCCCAGCCGTCTTGATCCCTAACGTACGGAGGCGTAGGATCGCCGAACAGAAGCAAGCAACCAATGCCGAGTCCACCGAGAATACAGCCCCGCGCAAGAAAGATATCAAGAGCTTCAATGATCTTCTTAACAACTTCCCAATGATTGCAAGGCAGATGCAGCCCGGCTTAGAGAAGCTGTTTCACGAGTTCACAAACGTCTTCCGCAAACCATTACCTCCTCCGCCATCGGCCCCGCACATCCCCGACCCCCAGCCGGATGGACCCATCACCAGCGCTATGAAACGAGCTCGCTCCAACAGTATGTCGGCTAGGACGGGAGAAGACAGCAGGTTACCAGTAACGGAGAACTTCTATGCCGAAGATGACGAGGATATCATGCGAGCCTCGCTCGAAACCGCTGTCACAGCTGCTATTGACCTTTTCCAAGGAGTTGACAAGCAGCAGCTGTCCTTGCTGGGCGCCACGACAGAGTTGACAGGACCTCTGGTTGAGAAACTCATTGAACGCTATGTTACGGAAAACCTCCATCATCTGCTCTTCCCAAGGCTCAACGCCCTCAAGCGACCTTATGACCTAGAGCTTGAGGCTAAGATCAAAAAGATGCAGTTTATCGACATTTCCCAGTTGGGCATCACTATTGATGGTGGTTCCAAGGCAAAACACGATCTCATCATTCAGCTTGGGCCGGCTGTGGAGGAGTTTAAGAAGATCACTGCTGCTACATCTCCTCAAGTCATGCTAGACCTGCTCCTTTCGACCATCAAGATCGTCTCGCAACTGACAGACACATCCAAGTCCCAGACCGTCCCGTCAGACTCGGCATCAGAGAAGCCCATCATGACGGTCAACGCGGATACACTAGTCTCGTTCCTTCTATATGTTGTAATACGCTCACAAGTCAAGCAGCTGCAGGCTCGGCTGATCTATGTGCGGAACTTCATCTTCATTGATGATGTCGATAGCGGCGAGCTGGGCTACGCACTAAGCACGTTCGAGGCTGTGTTGGCCTATCTCGTCCTCGACTCGGCGGGTCTGCGGCGTGCCAGTCGAAGGAACAAGACTCTTTGGGAAGCCACAAAGACAGGAACACTAGACGATCTCCGACAAATCATGGAACCTGATTCAGGGGTTATGGATGATGACGATCTATCCGAATCTCCCACCTCGAGTCGGCGACCATCGACAGCATTGGCACTTCAGAATGGCTCGAGGCCCACAGGCTCAACAAGGTCCAGGAGGTCTTCCTTGGCTCTCTCGCTTTACGAGCACTTTTCCCACGGCTCGGATCTCAGCCATGTGTTTCCCTTTCAAGCAAATGGTGACGATGAGGTCCATGCGCATGACTTCTCAATACCTGTACGAAGGGTTAAGAAAGTGTCGATGGACACTCGAAGCTTATCCGAAGGATCTGAAGCGTCCTTCCATTCGCGCACCGCAAGCATAGGGACTATCGGCAGCGCCTTAGAGGGAGATATTTCAGTTGCTCGATTGTCACAGACCAACAACTCTTTCGGCGAGTCGGTTCTGATGATGGCTATCCAAGCCGAGCGGGGGGAGACCCTCAGGTATCTCCTTTCGCTATCTGAGTACTTCTCACCTTCTATTGTCCTAGATGACATGAACAACGAAGACACTACGCTGTTGAGTGCTGCTATCCAACTGGGTAACGCTCAGATTATAGAGATGACGCTCGACTTTGTCATATCGTCGGTCGCTCCCGACGAGTTATCTCTATACCTGGCGCAGCAAGACATCTGGGGTCGGAGTTGTGGCCACTATCTCTTCAATGCGCCTACTTTGATCGCCCGCATTGGCCACATGATACCATGGCGACAACGGGACAAGAACGGCCAAACACCTTTGTTCGCCCTCTGCCGGTCGTATGACCATGGAAACTATCACGAGATGGTCAAGGCTGGATTGACTGCGGCCACCACTGCGCAGCGCGACAGACAGGCTCTTCACATTGACGAGCACATTGACAACAAGGGGAACTCGCTGCTTCACATTATCAACGATGCGGGCCTTGCGCTGAGGATCCTGCAATTTTGCGATGTCGATGTCAATGCGACGAACGATAAGAGGTTCACGGCGTTGATGGTGGCGAGCAAGTATGGCAGATATGACATGGTCCGCTCCCTGTTTGCCGACCCAAGAGTAGACGTTGGAGCCAAGGAGATCCGAGGCCTTACAGCAGTTGAGCTGGCAAAGGACGACGACGTACGAAACAAAATCGACGACCTATCCCTCTTCAGCATGCCACCCGGGCTAGACGCGCGTATTACCGGCGTGGTCAGGGCGTTCTTTGTGGAGGACGCCACTGTACGATTGGTGTTGAAATCAGCCGCTCCAACTGATCATGACAGCTACACGGTTACGACCAGTCGCCGGTCACTTTCCGACTTTGAGCATCTGCCCAACCTGCTCGCACTCGAGAACCCGGCATCATGGATCCCATCACTCACCGATGTGCGCTCGCCGTTCCAGATACCATCAAAGCCTTCTCGTGCCATCCTGCGTGACATGCAATCGCGTGCAGACTGGTTCCTGAAGATTATGCTCATGCACCCTACATTTGCGACGCACGAGATGCTCTGGGAATTCTTCCTCGTGCCTGAGCTACAGCTCGACATGATGGAGCAGCGGACACTCCTCAAGGCGGAGACACGGTCGGAGAGGGTGAGGGATGAGTATGAGCCGGTGGAGGATGTGAGGGAGGTGGAGCAGTTCGTCAACCACGCGCGAGAGATGGTCAGGAGCGTCAACTATTCGACTAAGAGCACTACAAGACGAGCCAACAATGTGGGGCTCGTGGCAGCAGGTACGTATCTCGCGGGATGCCGCACTCCAATCGATCCTGAGAAACTAACTTGGTATCAGACATGTACGATTCGTCAGTGCTGCTTCATCGAGCTGTCTCGACGCTGCAGTTCCTTCCACCAAAGTACATCGAGGCGTTTGAGACGTATGTGCGGTCTATCGTCCCGACCCAGTCGAACGCACAGGCAGTGCTTCACTCGACACTGTTGGCCATGCAGTCGACGGTACAGGCTCTTTTAGCCTCATTATCTCGACCCCCGTCCATTATCTCTCAGATGAGAGCGGCCAAGCGTGAGGCTGATAGAAACTACAACTCTCTCAACAAGTCCAGATGGCCCCTGGGCCTCTTGGATGACACTAGACAACGACTATACGACGAGAAGGAAGAGCGAGCACGGAAATCCAGAGAAGAAGCGGCCAATCTAGCGAGGGAGCTTCGGTACACGCAACAGACAGTGGCCGGGGAGCTGGCTGGGTGGCAAGACTTACATGAGAAGATGGGTCGCCAGGCGATCCGGGAATTCGCCCGAGGTATGGCGGTGCAGGAGCGTGTGAAGCTAGAGGGTATGATGAGGGCGCTGCGAAAGATACGTACAGGCGGCGAAGTACCAGAGGCTGATGCAGCGGGTAATGGCACAAGATGACCAGCCCCTTCACGGGAGGTGGTTGCGATGGAGGGCGGTGGCGAGGTCGGATGATCGGGTAGCACTAAGGGTGGATCCACCACGAGGAAGACAGATACACGATTTGGGAGCGAGGCACACAACACCACGAAGACGCGTGATATGGAGAAATCAGAGACGCGTCTGGGACTGGTGCACTGCGGTGGCAGCACAAAGCGAAGCTGATCTGCACGCGGGCTTTTCAAGCGTGGGTGGCCGGGGGGACGCGGAGCCCACCTTTGACTTTGTGGATGAGATGGATGGATACCCGTTGATTTGCCACGCGAGGAGAACGAGGAGGGAGGCAAGACTTGGTTGTTTACGGTGTCACCCAGCATTGCTATCCATAATAGTACACTGTATATTCAAATAGTTCTTGTTGGGCTGGCTAGATTTGGACGGAGTTTCTGGGCCCAGTTACGATAGAGGTATAGCGGTGCCATTATATATATAAAAGGCATGTGTTTACATGATATGATATAACTGATGAGCATAATTATATCCCTCTTTTCAGTCTCGATATCACAAATGGTTGCACTTGGGAGTGGTGTTGGGTGGGAGGTCAAGGCTATGCTGAACCTGAAGCTCGCTATGTAACGTATCTGTCCGACAATCATGAGGCGTTGAACGACATGCCTGGGACCAGAAAGAAGCCGCAACATGGATGTCACAAGAGGCAAGTGGAGCAAGGTGCATTCAGGACGAAAAGGATGCAAGCTTGGCCTGTTCGCGATGAGGCGTTGCGAGCAGCTCTTACGCTAGGACAAGGATATGAAGTCGCCGAACGATTTGCGAGACGTGAAACATGAAACAAACAAAAAAGGATGACAAAAGATCGGGGTCGGGTAGTAAAAAAAGCCACAATCTTGCAGAAATCTAGAGCCAGTCATTGTCTGGCGACTCGCGAGACATGGCCCGTCTTGGACAAGACGGAGCATGCGCGGTGCCGATTGGCCCAAGGCGCGTGGTCTCGTCGCGCGTGCCTAGGAGCGAATGAGAAGACAGAAGCGGGGGGAGGACGACGTGAGGGCTACGCGCCGGGGTTGTGGGCAAGAGAAGGACGAAAAGGAAGAGAACGAGGCTGTGCAACAGAGGAAAAGGCAGGAAGAGAGACATTGTGGACCGAGGACAATCTCCGTAGCCGCTGGCCTCGAAGCTTCGTGGTGCGACGGTGGGCTTCTTTAATATGAGCTCCTACGGTGGTTAAGCGCCGGTGCTCTTATTATTAGACGCCGGGCGGTTAAACAGTCTGGCCGGGGCCACAGTGTCAAGGGGAGACCCATAAGGGGGTTTGCTTCTATTCTGAGATCTATTCTGAGAGATTGTATGTATGTATGTATGTTGAATGTCTGAGATTGATGACTGTCTCTGTATGTAGTATGGGCTGTTGTAGTCTGGCGCTTACACGGGACGGGAAGTGGGAACAGACTTGACCCTGAAAAGCAAGAGAGTTGAAGATGGGCTGTTGTCCCTCGCAACAGAGAGTATTTGCATTGACATGCGGTCTATTCGTACACGACACGGTCCGAGGTGAAGTCGAGTCGCGTCGTTGAAGCTCTGTCGCGTCGAGCAACTTTGGTGGGGACGAGGTGGAAAAAGAGGCTAAAACCTGTCGACCCGAGGATCTAAGCGTGAGTCATAGCCGCTGGGCCACTCAGCGGCCCGGGTTGTGCAGCGACCAAGCCAAGCCCAGAACCTTGGGTGGCAGGGGTCAGCTGGCAGGGCCGCAGGGCTTGCAGGTGTATCCGTGTGCTGGGGAAGGGCCGCACAGTCACTCTTGGCACTCTCGCACTGACGCTGGAGCGGTAGCCGCTGGTGGTGGGTACAGTGCCGATTCCCCACCAGCGAATCATGTTGTTGATCCACCTATCTATCTTGTCGACTTACACCAGCTTCTTTTCCTCTCCATCTCCCGCTCTGCAACAGTCGCGCGCGTCCTCTGTCTTGCCGCGTCCGCGACATGGATCCCGGGAGACAGCAGGAAGGACCCTGTTTCACATCCTTCTCTTGCGTGTTTCCCTCTTTCCCTGTTTCGCCGCCTCGGTCCAGGCGACCCCATCGCCAACCGATTCCCCTGTCGCCGTCGACCGAGAGCATAAGAAGAGACGGCCTCGCCCTGGGTCTCTCCCTCTGCATTCTCGGTTCATCGTCAGCCTGTCTTTTACCAATCGTCTCATAGTCCTAGACTGGGCAAGAGATCTCCTCAGCCTTGCTTCCTCCTTTCCTCCAGTGGTCTGGTATCACTTTGCTCCTCGTCCCATAATCCCCAGATCAAAAGCTTCGCAGCACGGTTTCTGTCCTTGAAACTACCTACCCATATCCACTATTGCCTTTCTCGGAGCTGGCCTCCTAATCCCCGTCTGTACAAACACTGCATCGATAGACATACGACTCTAATACCTCACAACGACAACATGTCTGCGTATGTCACTCTCTCGCACAACTCGTATACATCATGCTAACATCATCTCCAGTCTGGCAGTTGACATGTCTTTTGACTTCAACTTTCCTTCGGCCTCGATTGAGCGCCCAAGCCCTCCTCCTGCCATGCCCATCATGCCCTTTGATCAGGCTCTGCTTGATATGGCTTATGCCTCGGCCTCGGCCAATGCTGCCGGTCACATCTCGGGCCACTCTCGCTCTTCATCAAAGGCCTCCGTCTACTCTGCCGTCTCCGCCGAGTCTGACCGGGACTCTCTCTGCTCTCGTTTTACCACTCCTCCTCGTGCCTCTCCTCCTGTCCGCCAACATGGGCCCATTCTCCTGCCCAAGATCCGCTCCCAGGACCAGGATATCGATGCTACTCCCTCTGGTAACTACCGCATGACCACGCCCCCTGCTCCCAAACCTTCTCGCCATGCTCGCAGCTACACCAACCCCGAGTCTCTGCACGGCATCACGTTTGACTCTCCGGCTACCATTGGCTCCGTCAACACTTCTTTCTCTAGCCAGCCTGACGATACTCTCTCCGGATCTCTTCTCGCCTCTCCTGCTCACTTTGCCACTCATGTCTCTGGCTCCTCTCACTCTCGTCGTGCCTCCAGCCTCGACGCTACCGCCATCGACAAGTACGGTTACCCAACCTACCGTCAGATGCCCTCATACATCCCTATCCCTCAGCAGCAGCAGACAGACTATGGCTTCGCCTCTTATACCTACAGCCCTCGTGCCCAGTCGCCCCTGAGTCTTTCTACCACTCCGGATCCTACTCCCAGCACCAATCTCCTCAACTTCCTTACTAGTTCTAACCCGGCTGCTTCCCTGGTTCGCACCATTTCGTTCCCTCTTCGAGATGCTACTACAAAGCACTTTTGGTGGGACGTCCGTAACATTCGCTCCTGGTCTTCCTTCAACGCTTCCACTGTCCTCTCTCTTCCCGGTGCCTCGGCTTTGCTCACGTCTTCTGTACCGGCGCCTTTGCTCCCCGAGCCCACCATCGCCTCTCGATATCCCGAGACCGAGGCTGCTCTCCATTCCATCTACGCATCCTACTACCTCCCTAAGCTGAACTCGGCCCTGAACATGTCCTCCACTCGTCCGCTGCAACTCTGTGTACCCCACAAGACTGCGGGACTCAACGATCTCCTCTTCGTTGCCAATGCCGCCGGCGAGACCACCACTGCAGCTGCTATGTTCGGTGGTAAGCCCACTGCCCGTGTTGTTGGCCTCGTCCGCAGCTTTGACCGCTTTAACACTGGCATGCGCGTTGAGGGAAATATCAAGCGGGTCGAGTACCTGCGAGGCCTCGCTGCCATCCACCACGCCATGCGCGAGCACGGATGTCGCTACGGCTTCATCCTCACCGAGATTGAACTCGTCATCGTCCGTAACGGCACCCAGACCACCCCTTTCTTTGGCGATCTCGAGGTCACTTCTGTTCAGCTCGCCGCTTCCGCCCCCGAGAATGACGCCTCGGCTCTACCCCAGGAGACGCCCTTGACGGCATGCCTCGCCCTCTGGGGTCTGTGCCAGTTAGCTTCTGATGAGACCCCTGCTGGTCAGGCTCATTGGCGTGCCGAGATTGGTGCTCCCGCCGAGGGAACCCGTCGCAAGGCCCAGGCCCGCGACTCATGGATGTCGCAGCCCCAGTTGGCCGAGAAGCGAGAGGCCAAGCGGAGTCGTGGATGGGTTTGGCCCGAGGATGCAATTGGCCGCAAGGAGCTTGGAAAACGAGGTGTGCGATATGGCGGTATCTAGCAAGGTTGGAGGTGGTATGTTGTGACAAGGATAACGATGATGATCACTCTTTACGTAGTAGATGATTGGATGATTGGAAAACGTGGGACGATGATGATGCAATTCCGTTATTATTTAATACAACAAAGAACAAGTTCAAAACCTTATGCATTGCTTGGCTTGTAACGACTTGGCCATCACTCCGAGGAAGGATAGGTTAATGTATGTGATTCGCTATGACAAGCTTATATAACTTCAAAATACGGTACAAATATGTTTATCCAGAAACATCGTGACCACCAAAACTGTACACCCAGACCATCATTCATGATCCAGCCACCCTGCGGCTTGGTTCGCCTCCACTAAGATTCATGACCCAGTCACTCTGTAGCTTAGTTCGCCTCTACTACCATTCATGATCCAGCCACTCTGTAGCTTAGTTCGCCTCTGAACCCTGAGCACCGCAGATCTTGGTGCAGTAGTAGTTCATCTATAGAATCAGAAACGGTTAGACCTGACATCAACTCGGCAAGAAAGTGAGTATCTTACCTCTTTACCGCCAATGTGCCAGTCGACAGAGTTGCAGTAAGTACCGTCCTATAACACTTGGTTAAATGGGTCACGGGCATAGAGAGATGGCTTCAACTTACAAAGCTGCAGTCGGGGCACGTGTTCCACTGCTCATCGCCCTGGTTGCGTCTCTTGTACGCCTCGCAGGCACACTTTGTCGCGTCGGGCAGCATCTCGTAGTTTTTGGACCAGGTGTAGCTGACGCTCCAGGGGGTTCCGCCCACATGTCCCATTTTTCTGTCGGTGACGCAGACTGCGATGTTGTGCAGGTCGGCGACGGCGCTGTATGATTTTGATCAGTGGGCTTTCTAGGGCTGAAGATGAGGGATTGAGTCAGGTCCTACCAGCCGGCGAGGGAGAGAAGAGCGGCGATTGTGGTATAATGCATTGTGACTTGATGTAGGGGGGGGGAATATGGAAATATTGGTAAAGGGTGAGGGGAATAGGGTTATTGTTGTTGTGGATGTGGTTGTGGTTGTGGATGTGGTTGTGATAGAGTTCGAGTTCGAGTAGAAGCAATATTCGGAATCCAACCTTATATACACCCATGCCCAAAGAGCCAAGAGTCGTTCAAAGATAGATCGACGTCGTTGGCCGAGTCATTGATTCATATTCACAGCCCCTTTCCCCCACGCTGCGTTTCACAACGACCTCTACAATCAAGGCATACACGACTATGCGGGCGAATGACGGACACACGTCAACAGTCTTGCCCGCTTAAAGCGGCAGATGACTTCGGATATCCATGGACATCACGCAGGACCCGCATCGGAGCGACGATAATCATCGTCAATCACAGCGGGGAGCCCAAGCGTCTGGGGATACACTGGAACTGGGCCCTCTGGATCCTTCGAAATGCGAGATAGTCACGGCGTATGCTGTATGCGAACCCCGGGAGTTGATGGCATTGGTGGACGCTGGGCTATCCGGGGTACGAGAACCCCAAAGGGGTATTGCTCGTCCACTCACGTCTCAGCGTTCAGACAATAGAGTTCGCCCGTCGACTAGGGTTCGCAGTCTTGTCAGGGTTCTATGGGGGAACCATGACGGCGGTGGGTTCGCAGATAGTCGTTAGATTCGGAAGTATATGGACCGATCCCAATGTGCTCCAAGATAGTACCACGTAATAGTACCACTATCTCGTAATGAAATCGCGCAGATATGTCGGATGAGCTGCTCCGAGCTCGTATGGCTCGTCATATAATACGCAAGCCAAGGCATGTTGGTAAAGCTCATCAACCACCCCAAACACACACACACACACTCTCTCCCCCCCTCTCTCTCTCCTGACAAGTCAATCTTTCAGTCAATTCCTCTTTGCCCAACATGCGTTCTACTGGTCTCATCGGCCTTCTTCTCACTGCCACTGCCAGTGCCGCCCCCTTTAAGGGCTTGAACAGCATAAAATGGACACCTGAGCATGTTCTCAAGCATGACGAGGTCATCCTCTACGGCGAGGGACGCAGTAAGTAACTCGACCTTGTCGCCTCTCTCCTTCTCTCTCTCTCTCTCTCTCCTTGGCTCTACATATTTGTCCATGATCTAACCATGCAACAGTGGAAGTCGTTCACGAGAGCGTCTATCACGAACTCTGCAAGTCTAAAGGCTTATTGATGGAGGTCCCAGAGTCTCCCAAGCTCTACCCTGACCCAACCAACAACACCAAACCACCCGTGTCCAAGAACAGCAACCCTCTGGATACCCGTGACTGCGCTCACACCACGTCCGTCGTCACGGACGCCACTACCTCGTTTGTCGACTGGGACATACAAATGTCCCCCGTCATCGTCGGCACCGGCGAAGGTATCACCGTGACCGTCATCTCGGGCTTCAGTGTGTCCAACGGGGTGACCGCCGGTGGCCGCGCCGACCTCGGCCTCGTCAAGGAGAGGCTGGGCATATCTGTTGGCGTCGACTACACCCGCACCTGGACATCTTCGGTGTCCATCAACATCGGCGCCAAGGTCGAGAACGGCTACTCGGGCGTCATGATCACCAGGCCTTTCAAGACGCGACGCACCGGCAGGGTCATGCAGGGCTGCATCGGCTCCCAGACCGAGATGGGCACCTTCCAGGCCGACTCGTACACGGAGAAGGAGTATGCCGGCGTCAAGTGGGTTTCAGGTAAGTCATCCTCTGACACCGTCTTGATTCTTTGTGTAGATACTGATCAGAGTCACGTCTACAGGTGGCATCACCCTTTGCGCCAAGAAGGAGTTCCCCCTTACTCGCTGCAACGGAGGCGGAACCTTTGTCTAAGAGAAGCGACCTGCAGTGGGTAGATCCATTCAAGAGTCGGTACCATAGAGGAGGTAGAGGAGCACACGAAGCTGGTCTGATTGTTGCTCCATATGGAGGGGGAGGGGGGGTTGAGCAATGGTGTATATAGGACAGCCTACACATAGATATCAATATCCAAACAAGCCGTCATCGTATAGGGGTCAGTACATCAGTTTGTGGCTAGGTGAAGCACTGAAAACGCAAGTTCGAGTCTTGCTGACGGCAAACCAAGTCTTTTTGCTATTTTCCAAGCTGTATTGGCTTTTGTTGTGCAGGATTGTCGACTGTATTGATGACGCCTCTGCTGCAGACATGGCGCTGAAACCTTGGCCTTGAGACGGGCCATCTTTACCAATTGTGCGTCTTGCTTGTTACTCGTACTGTATTTATAAGTTTACTGATATATGAATAAATCTCCATGTATTATGTGATATCTCTCTTCTTGTTCTGGCTCTGGATCAATGAGTTACTGCTGCAACTCCCTCCATACTACACACTGATATATGAATAAATCTCCATGTATTATATGATATCTCTCTTCTTGTTCTGGCTCTGGATCAATGAGTTACTGCTGCAACTCCCCTCCATACTACCCACCCAAGTTGAGAGTTGAACTACCTTATTTGTGCCCGAGAACATCACCCCACGCCAAGCGCGTGTAAATTAATGGAATTATCCCTGTGTTTCAGAGCCTTGAAGTATAAATTTCACTTATCTTTTTTGTGCGCTGGTGCGATCAATGTCAATGTCGCATCTCGTTGCATTAATGTGTAGTGACCAAGTTCATTGTGATCAACATACCGCGACTCAGACAGCACTCAGCTGCAAGATCTTGACCTTGGGGGCTACAACGTGTCAATTAAAATACCCTACCAAATTCACATTTCTTCTCTCATCCTACTCAAGTAGATCTAGACAACTCGAGCCCGGTCTTCATAGGTCAAGTCGGGGTCTTTTAGGCCCCCCCCCCTCTAGAAATCTAGAACCCCTCTAGAAATCTAGAACGCCTCTAGAATTGGCCCCGCTGGTCTGCGTTTACGGTTGGCGAAGCGCACAACTGTTCATGAACGATTTTAGACCTTAGCAATTTATCTACCTACG
>JABEYC010000331.1:0-21845 GCA_013266195.1 Fusarium zealandicum
GGGGGGTTCCAGCCTGACCATGCACCTGGGCATGAACATGACCCGTGGTTGTGCCTCAGACAAGGCATACTCTCCGATAATCACTCACTTTGCGTCTTGGAGAGCCTTAAATACGACGCCGATGGAAAAGTGCAAGTAGTACCTAGAGTTCGGCTGTAAATCACTGGATAGTATTGACGACTTCTGTACAATGGAGATAGCTCAGCCCCACCACAGCCTGCTGTACGTAGTGGACGTAGACAATTCTATAGGCACAATATCTATCTAGGGTCCAGAGGTACTTGAGCAGAGCAAGGGTTAGACTGTCCAAGCCCACTTTAAGCCGCTGTCGCTGAGGTCACTGGCCGTCATCGGCCCAAGTACACCCATGATAGGGATATCCTGGTCATTCTCTCTGCGGCTTATTCATGAGGTGCCATTAACGCACTAATAATCTTGCGTGTACAACATGGACATCTTCCCTTCCCCTCAGTTTATCTGATTCATCCTCGAGGCGTTGCATACTTAGACTGCAGACTGGTTTACCTTCCTCAGGTATCGATTCTCACTGGGTTTGCGCGGGGAAAACCTCAGGCTGCTCTGCTCGTCATCTTTCAGGCTCCTTCAACCAGACATCTCCGGTCTTCTCCCGACATCTCCGGTCTTCCAAGCGCCGGAGAGACCTAAAAACACCTAACTTAGTTTCTGTATCCCTTTTCTTCCTCCTTGTCCCTACAAAACCTTGGGCGCATCGTCTCTTTTTGCATCGTCTGTCTAGGCTGTGCCACATTTTGTTGCGTTTTGCCGTCGAGCTTCAGCGTCCTAAAGCTGTCTTAGCTCATCGGATCGCTGGGTACTTTACCTGCTTTAGGCCGGCGTCTTTTCGCCACCGCCCTAACATCACCGTCTCCAACCTTACGTCGACTGCACGCCAACAACCCTTGTCACTTTCACCTTTGATAACGCCGTTTCGATCAGCAACCGGACACTTTGCTCCTCCTCTTCCCTTTCTCTCTCCTTGTCAACCTCTCTATATCGCGACGACCATTTCATGAACCGAGACTCTGGATCCAGCTTCAGTTACCAAGCCTCGGTACTACGCAAGAACCTCAAACACATTCCATTCCCATCCGTCGCGATACTCCTCGTCTCGCGACTCCATCCTTCAGTCTGGCTGCCCGCGCTTTTCGCCTAGCCGGCCTCGCTGTCGGCCTCGGTTTCAGTGCTTTGACTGCGTACCAGCGCAGCCAAGCACAGATGTCTTCCCAAGGCGGACATCATGGCCACCTCGACGCGACCACGAGCCGTGAAGTAGTCTATTGCCACGCCTGTTCTAGCGAGTGGTATCGAGACGAGCATGGCCTAACTTGCCCGGAATGCCATGGTGATATTACAGAAATTGTACCTTTCCTATCCCTTCTACCTGGTCTTAGACTGCTGACTCTCAACTCCCAGATCGACCCAGAGCACGATCCTCGCGACCTCCACCACTCCTCCGCCTCCACTTCCCCCGAACTCGGCCCCTACCAGTTTCGCGATAACGATGACGACTCGGATCCAGAAGAAGCCAATATTGATGAACATCTGGGACAACATGGCTTTGCCTTTCGACGGAGCGTGCGGGATGGCGCGGATGAGCGGCATCACCATAATCCCGCCGTCGACCCCGTTCTTGAGCGCTTCCTCGACATGATTCAAGGCTTTGGCCCGCAACGAAGAGCCGGCAGTGGTGGCGGCGGTATGGGGCCGCTCCCATCCAGCCCGGGCGAGCAGCAGCAACATCCTTTTGGTCAACCCCGCATACACCGGACGACCTTCACCTCGGGGCCTTTTGGAGGCGGCACCACCTCTGTGACAATTGTTTCGGGGCCGATTGGCGGAACAAGAGGCGGTCCTCCTCCCGGTGGTCCTGGGGCCGACCCTTTCCAAGCGTATGCACAGCCCCCTTCAAGACGCCTTCAGAGACCAGGCGGCCTACGGGTCACGGCTATATCCATGTCGATAGGAGCTAACCAGCCTTCCAGAATCTTTTCAAATGTGATGCGTGATATCGGACCACCTGGTGATGGCCACCATACAGGTGAAGATGCAGATGGGCCAGGAGGAGGACCACCCCCCGGCTTTGCCCGAAGCTTACACGACATATTGAGCCTTCTCAACCCCGCAAATGCCATGGCCGGCGATGCCGTTTACTCCCAGGAGGCCCTGGATCGGATCATCACTGGGCTCATGGAAGCCAACCCTCAGTCAAACGCCGCACCCCCGGCCACAGATGAAGCCCTGCAGAAGTTGGAGCGGAAACCCGTCGACAAGGACATGCTGGGGTCTGAGGGGACGGCAGAGTGCACCATTTGCATTGACGAGATGAAGGAGGGCGATATGGCAACATTCTTGCCCTGCAAGCATTGGTTCCATGAGGAGTGTGTTGTTCTGTGGTTGAAGGAGCACAATACCTGCCCCATTTGCCGGACGCCGATCGAAAAGTCGGATCGCGCCGGCAACAACAGCAGCAATAATAACAATAACGGCAACCAGCCTCAGGGACCTCCTTCGGGAAACAACTCTAATCGTCCAAGCCTGGGCCCATTTGGACAGCCACCTGGATTCGGAGGCTCAGGCTGGTTCTCTAATGCGTCCCCCGGCTGGGGCTCCAACTCATCACCCGGCTGGGGAGGGGCACATGAGAACGTTGGTGGTGCCCCGACACGACCAGTTCGATATTCGCGGCCTCCAAGTCAGAGCCAAAGCCGTCTGAACGAGGCTCTGCGAAACATCTCTTCAATGCAACGTGTAGAGCGCGATCGTGAACGAGATCAAGAGCACGGCACAACTTCTGGTTTCAGCTACGATACGTCCCGCTTGCAACGGCGCAACTCGCATTCTCCTACAAGCCCTAGAGCGACTGCCCCTGGTGAACACGGCGCGCGGATGAGACAGAGAAGTCCTTCAGAGAGTAGTAGACGATCAGGGGCAGACTCGGATCAACGCCGGCCTAGCGGTCATGGCCCCATAAGCTGGCTTCGTGATCGCTTCGCCGGAGGATCTAGTAATGGACCGGCTCGCGACGGAAGGCGACAGTAGGGCTATAACTTGCCCGTTCGCCGAGGCATCATCCAAGGCGTAGCCCCAGATCAGCTGCTACCTAACATCCTCTGGCTGATGGGGTTACGGGGAGCGACGCCTTCAGATGTCAGCCGTTGACGAGCACGCAGCATGTCATCAACATGTATTCTTGACCCCCATTATGTGTTGGTTCAGAATTGGGCAGAGACCTATCTGGTGCATTGTTTTATGTATGGAGTAGAGAGGTAGAGGATCGACAGGACAGGAATCAGGGACGGGGGACAGGAATCGAGGTGCGAGCGGCATTGCTAATTAAATGAATGAACAAAGGGATACCCATATTGAAACGAAGCTTGGTGCTGTCGTGGCTCGAGGGCGTGTGCTGGGAGGTAGTATTGCTGATACGTGAGCTGGGCTTGACAAAAGCAATACCATGCTGCAGATTATCCGTCGGGGTATCGCCTCGGCGGATAAAGAAGCCGTCGACTTGCATGAAACAAGATTTGTTCCGTAGAGGGGACTGCAGCTCAATTGCTCTCACTCGGCATCTGGGTCGTCCGGTCACAGGCATGCAATGCAGTACGTGCCAAGTGAATGTGTGTATGCTTTATATTGCCTTGAGCAGTGTGGTGGACTCGAGTCTCGGTTCAACGGGCCTCACGTTGCACATGACAATCATCTTGAATCACCATCTTGGAGTTTCGCGAAGGCAAAGCTTGGAGGATGGCGTCTTGATGCTAGTAAGTGTTTTTAGACTCTAGGTGTTGCCACTGGTTGGCCTCGAGCGGCATGTCTTGTTCATGGTGTCTTGATGTTGCTGTTATTCAGAAGTGAAGTTGGTGTTCGACATGAGGTCCTTGCGCCCCTAAAGACAGCTCGTATTTCTGCTTCAAGGCGGCCAACAACCCAAGGCTCCATCTAACCCCCACGCAGCCGGCAAACTATCGATGCAGGCACACGGTTAGAGCGGATACAGCCGCCTTTTGACAGATGCGGCCGACAGTTTAGTTTGTTGGATCCGGACAAGACGAAAAGTATAAGAGGAAAGGTGCAGAGGCATATGTGGCTCTGTATAAGCGCTTCAACTTTGTATGTTCAATATCATCTCTTTTCACCACACTCTCCAAGCATGATTTCGACCCATGTCTTGATCACTCACTGCCTTGACGCCTCTCTCCCTGGGGTCCTTGGCTGAGATTTCAACTACCGGCTCCACAACATCGGTCGAGTCCACGGAGAGCTCCACTGTGGCCACGACTACGGAGACCAGCACGACGGAGGCTGACATCATCGCTTCTGAGACTGGGTCCGTCTGTGACTACTACGATAGATACCGAGGCAACCACAGCAATGGTTGATGGGCTATCTACATCCGTGAGCTTGACTGCTGAAACGACTAAATCTATACCTGGTTATGGGGTTCCGGGCTACGAGTGAGTCTGCGGGCTACGAAGAGCATTTGCCGGGTTATGAGAAACCTGAATATGAAGAGCCTTACTAGACCAGAACCTGAAAGGGGACGGGGCTCAAGGTTGGCTGGGGTATACGAAGCCGAGATTGCATCTATTGGTTGTTCATGTTTCAGGCTACGGAGACGGCTTATGTGTTGTTGTGATCAAGCAGCTTTTCTACAAAACGGACTTTTTGGGAGGATACTAAACTCCGGCCGTGTCAGAGGCTGGGGGTTGGGCGGAGGCGAAAGCCGATGGTAAGATGGACGGACGGAGGAACTGTAGCAAAGGGAAACGGGCCGGGAGAGATGACGCGGATGGAACCTGACTGGATGCAGAATACGCAGGTTTATATCGTAACACGATATCTAACAATGGAGGTCCTCCGAATGTCCTATCATGAGACGGATGTCCCGTCTCTCGGGGCCGCCACAGGTCGCGCCGCCGATCCGGCCCCGGGCTGTGGCGCCCACGGCCTCGGCCGAAACCTTGTTCAATCCCGGAGCCCTAGTCAAGAATGGTACGGTTGACGAAAGCTGTTCAAGAACGATTTTATTTTTCGGGAATCCCACTTTCCTTTACTAGAGCCCCCCCTCGCGTAGCTATCTAGAAAGGTTTATGGGACTAATGAGATCTAATGAGGTATAATATGCTTAAATTCAAGCTGTAACCGAAGCCGCAATTAAAGCCGTAATTAAAGTGTCGCGATTAAAATCTGCGATTGAAATCTACGGTAAGGATTACGTGACTGGCTTCCCAATTGTAAGCCGCGACGAGGGTCACGTGACTGGCTTCTCGATTTCAATTAGAGGTCAAGATCCGCGATATAAAGCCGCAATTAAAGCCGCAATTGAAGCCGTAATTGAAGCCGTAATTGAAGCCGTAATTGAAGCCGCAGTTGAAGCCGCAATTGAAGCCGCAATTGAAGCCGCAATCGAAGCCGCAATCGAAGCCGTAATTGAAGCGTCGCGATCGACTCGTTGCGGAGAAGCTGGCCACGTAACCCTCGTCGCGGCTTTGCGATTGCAATTGTACAAAGCCGCAACTAAAGCCACAATTGAAGCCGTAATTAAAGCTATGGCTATCTAGGTAGTAGCATCGATATAGTAATATTCCTATCTATAATACTAGCCTTGCCCTCTTTTTATACCCCCTGGCGCAGATAGATAAATAGCTAAGGTCCAAAATCGTTCTTGAACAGTTGGAGCTTTCGTCAACCGTAAGTGGGATATGCCGAGGCACAACGAGAAACCCCGGGGGATGACACAGTTCCACTCGTGATCCATCCAGTCAAATGAGGCACCGCTGATTGGTCAACTATACCTGAGCGTTAGCGAGATGCCCATTATTGTGGCACTGCAAAATGTGCAAAACGGGTTGTATGGGGCCAAGACCCCGAGGGATTAAGACGGTGCATCTGATCGGACCGTGTCCGACGGGGATTTACTCCACGGCGAAACTAGAATGGGATTCGAGCCTGTATCTGCCAGGATCTGGCAGAAGCATGACGCAGGACTCTGAGGTTCGTCTGATATAAAATACGAGTTCCATGGTCTGCCCAACCGTGTTGATCCCTCGCTGACACTCGATAATTTGAATCCTTTTCCCCTTTATTACTACAAGCCAACTCCAAGTCTTTTTCTTATTGGGCTTTTCTTGTTGGAGCGTCTGTTTCTATACCTGGTCGACGAAAGTGAACAAAGTCGTAGCTTTCCGCCCTTGACACTCACCGGTCTTCCCCGTACTCCCCAACTTATAAACCCTTCGCCTTCCCCGTCTCCTCGCTCAACCTCCATCCCCGCCTTCAAATTCAACCTCCGTCATCGCCATGGCCGAGTCCGTCCCCATCCCTGAGCCCCCGGGCTACCCCCTCATTGGCAACTTGGGCGAGTTCACCACAAACCCGCTGACCGACTTGAACCGCCTCGCCGATACATATGGTATGCCCCTCCAGCACCGTTGCTCTGGTCTCCAGTCGCTAATGTCTCCCGCAAGGCCCCATCTACCGACTGCGCTTGGCAGGGAAAAACCCCGTCTTTGTTTCTTCACACGAGTTTGTCAATGAGGTGTGCGACGAGAAGCGGTTTCAGAAGACGCTCAAGTCTGTCCTTGAGGTGAGCGCAGCCGAGACAGACATGCACAGAGACCCGGGCATTGACACAGGCAACAGGTAGTGAGAGATGGTGTCCATGATGGCCTCTTCACGGCCTTCAACGATGAGCCAAACTGGGGCAAGGCACATCGTGTTCTCATTCCCGCCTTTGGCCCTATCTCGATCCGCGGAATGTTTGATGAGATGCACGACATTGCTAGCCAGCTGTGCATGAAGCTTGCGCGACATGGCCCCAAAACCCCCATGAACGCCTCGGATGACTTTACGCGCCTGGCTCTCGATACCCTCGCCTTGTGCGCCATGGACTTTCGCTTCAACTCGTATTACCGCGAGGAGTTGCACCCATTCATCGAGGCAATGGGCGACTTTCTCACCGAGTCGGGCAACAGAAACAGGCGCCCGGCCTTTGCGCCCAACTTTCTCTACCGTGCAGCGAACGACAAGTTTTTCGCAGATATTCAAATCATGAAGGACGTTGCCGATGAGGTTGTCGCGAGCCGCAAGAAGAACCCCAGTGATCGAAAGGATCTTCTGGCAGCCATGCTTAACGGCGTCGATCCTCAGACTGGCGAGAAGCTTTCGGACGAGAACATTACCAACCAGCTCATAACGTTCCTCATCGCCGGCCATGAGACTACCTCTGGAACCCTATCCTTTGCCTTCTATAACCTGCTGAAGCACCCAGAGACCTATGAAAAGGTCCAGAAAGAAGTCGACGAGGTTATCGGCCAGGGGCCTATCAAGGTCGACCACCTCACCAAGCTCCCATACCTCAGTGCTGTAGGTCTCCCAAGACTTTATCTCTGCTATTGTTTGCTAATGGCCCTCAGGTCCTGCGAGAAACCCTTCGAATCAATTCCCCCATTCCCGGTTTCGGCCTTGAAGCCCGTGAAGACACATTCCTCGGAGGGAAATACCTCATCAAGAAGGGCGAAGTTGTCTCTACCATGCTGTCCAGATCGCATTTTGACCCTGTTGTGTATGGCGATGACGCCCAAGAGTTCAAGCCCGAGCGCATGTTTGACGACAACTTTGCCAGACTCAACGAAGAGTTCCCCAACTGCTGGAAGCCTTTTGGCAACGGCAAGCGTGCTTGCATTGGGAGGCCCTTTGCCTGGCAAGAAGCCCTGCTTGCGATGGCGATGCTTTTCCAGAACTTCAACTTTACTCAGGATGACCCCAACTATCAACTTGAGATCAAACAAACCTTGACGATCAAGCCCAACCACTTCAACATGCGAGCAAGCCTTCGACATGGCATGACCCCGACGGAACTCGATCGCAAGCTGTCTGGCAAGGCTTCAGACAGTGGCTCGGCTTCCAAGGCCAAGTCTTCCGGAAACCTCGCGGTCCACAACAAGAATGGGAAACCCATGGCCATCTACTACGGCTCCAACAGCGGAACCTGCGAGGCTCTTGCCCAGCGACTGGCGTCGGATGCGCCGAGCCATGGCTTCAGCGCCACTACTATCGGTCCTCTCGACCAAGCAAAGCAGAACCTCCCAGAGGGTCACCCGGTCGTCGTTGTGACAGCCTCATACGAAGGCCAGCCGCCTTCCAACGCTGCTCACTTTGTGAAGTGGATGGAAGGCATGGACGGGAACGAGATGGAAAAGGTTTCTTACGCCGTCTTTGGCTGCGGTCATCACGATTGGATCGATACTTTCCTCCGAATTCCTAAGCTCGTGGACTCGACCCTCGAGAAGAGAGGCGGAACTCGTCTGGTTCCCATGGGAAGCGCCGATGCGGCCACCAGCGACATGTTCAGCGACTTTGAAGCCTGGGAAGACGATGTCCTCTGGCCCGGGCTCAAGGAGAAGTACGGTGTTAGTGATGACAACGACGCAGGAGGTTCGCAGAAGGGCTTGCTGGTTGAAGTGTCTACCCCCCGAAAGACGACACTTCGACAAGACGTCGAAGAGGCTCTGGTTGTCTCGGAAAAGACCTTGACTACGTCTGGTCCTCCCAAGAAGCACATTGAGATCCATCTTCCCTCGGGCATGTCCTACAGGGCTGGTGATTATCTCGCCATCTTGCCCCTCAACCCCAAGGCCACCGTTGCCCGCGTCTTCCGCCGGTTCCAGCTAGCCTGGGATACTTTCCTCAAGATCCAGTCGGAAGGACCTACGACCCTGCCGACCAACACGAGCACTTCTGCTTTTGACGTCTTTAGTGCTTACGTGGAGCTTTCTCAGCCCGCAACGAAGAGGGTAAGTTCAGTCTCCGTGGTTCCGATAAACCTTTACTGACATGATGCGCAGAATATTCTCGCCCTAGCGGAGGCGACTGAGGATAAACAAGTCATCCAGGAGCTTGAGAAACTTGCCGGTGATCGCTACCAGGAAGACATCTCGGCCAAGAAGGTGTCTGTGCTGGATCTTCTCGAACAGTACCCAAGCGTTGCCCTTCCCATCAGCTCATACCTTGCCATGCTGCCCCCTATGAGAGTCCGCCAATAGTAAGTCAACGTATGTCCTATCGTGAGAATTCATCACTGACACAACCAGTTCCATCTCTTCGTCGCCTCTTGCAGACCCCTCCAAGCTCACGCTGACATATTCTCTCCTCGATGTACCCTCAATGTCTGGCCGGGGTCGCCATGTTGGTGTCGCAACCAGCTTCCTTTCCAACCTATCCGCTGGCGAGAAGCTCCATGTTTCTGTTCGCCCTTCAACCGTGGCGTTCCATCTACCCAGTGACGCAGAGAAGACACCCGTCATCCTCATCGCCGCCGGCACTGGACTGGCCCCCTTCCGAGGTTTCATCCAAGAGCGCGCTGCTATGCTCGCTGCAGGCCGAAAGCTTGCGCCTGCCATGCTCTTCTTTGGCTGCCGCAACCCTGACGTCGACGACATCTATGCCGAGGAACTAAACCGCTGGGAGAAGATGGGCGCCGTTGATGTGCGACGGGCGTACTCTCGAGCGACAGAAAAGTCAAACGGATGCAAGTACGTGCAGGACAGACTCTACCAAGACCGCGAAGACGTCTTTAAGCTGTGGGATCAGGGCGCCAAGGTGTACACCTGTGGAAGCCGAGAGGTGGGCAAGGCGATCGAGGAAGCCAGCGTCCGCCTCGCTATGGAGTGGTCCGAAGAGAACATCGAGGGTGGTTCGACTGAGGAGAAGGCTCGTGCTTGGTTTGAGAAGAACCGCAACGAGAGGTTTGCTACAGATGTGTTTGATTAAGCTACGGTTGGAACCTGATGACATAGACGGGATTGGAGGGCATGGGGAGTTGTGATTTTTGGGCATAATGTAGAATGATTTCGTAATGAACCCGACCTTTTGGCTCGAGTTGGATATCCTTGAAGCATATTGATACAAAACAGCTTGGACTACCCCTATTTCTGTATAAGTGAGAAGACACTGAATCTGGTTGACCTTTGGCTTCCCACCGCACTCCACTGACTAACCATGTCTCATATGAAAAAGAAAGCATGTTACCAAGGTATTATCGGATAAGTTTTACCAGCTCAACTTGTATGTCAACCAGTTACTCAATAGCTGATGCCATCGTGTTCCACATCAACCCGCAACTATCTCGACGACTCTTAGCACTACAGGCCGGCAAAAAGAGACAGGACTTATTTGACGAGAAACACGACCAACTCGAAAGCATCACCCATCAGGACAAGAACGATTATGCTTTGGGAAGAATTGGAAGACCGTCTATAGCGGAGAACCCCTTTATTTATATTAAGCGTTCATAAGGTCCTCAATAGCCCTTGTGACGCAACTGTGCGAAGCATGTCGACTTTGTACATGTATTATCCTCCACTATGGAGACCTATCTAACAATATTGTTACATGTATGGACAAGGAAAATATCGAAACGATAGAGTCCCTGCTGCCGAGGGAACCACCTTTCCCAACATTGACGACTGAGAAATGCGAGACTTGTCCATATCTAGTACCACTAAGAGGAACATAAATTCATTCCAAGAGGACATTCTAGACAGCGAAAGGCTACTAGGACGAGACAATGTTTCAAGCTCGGACAGATTTGATAGCAAATAAGATTCTTGACTAGGTATAGGTATACAGCAGTGGTATGCTCCGTCTAGAGGTATTTCATCCAGGTTTTGGAATCTAAGGGGGTAGTAGTAGTAGTAGTAGCAAGACTATGTCGCAGGCTCGCACACACAAAGAAAAAAGAAGAAAACATCAAAACTCCTCAGCGGTGAGTCCCAAGTGAAAGAACAGCCCGTCCGGTAAAGTCCAGGCCGTGTTCGTCATCATAATCATTCCCATGCTTGCTTTCCGCCATCTCATGTATGGTATCTTTGCAACAAAACAACCTGAATCACATCCACACCTCACTCCCACTCCGTTTCCTTTGTTGGTGTTATTATCTGCTTTGCAGCTTTCTGGAGCCTTTTCTCTCTCTTTTGAATTAGGGGAGACTGGAAAGCCTTTGTTCTAGTCCTGGAAGAACTTGACAATCTGCTGCAGGTCGCGCAGGCCGACGCCGTGCTTGGGGTAGCAGATGTAGACCTCCTCGCCGAGAGCGCCAAACTTGGACCGGAAGGTTGCCTTGCGGCGGAGACCCAGGCTGTCGACGATGGATCGGTAGGTGGCAGCGAGGAAGCGAGCACGCAGACCGCTGACGTTCTCTCCAGGAGTGAGTCTGTCAGAGACACCCGCGCCAAAGGTAACTTGACCAGTCACGTTGGCCAGGGCGTGGCCGATGAGAACCTCAATGGCACCGTTGACGGAGTCGGGGAAGTCCAGAGCCCACTTGACCTGCCAGCCATGGCGAGGAGCAAGCTTGGCCAGGACCACAAGGGAGTGGACCTTGCCGTCCTTCTCGGCGACAAAGTAGCGGCGATGCTCCTGGTCGATCCAGGGGCGGACCTCAGTCAGATGGACCTGCTTGCCCTTGCGAGATGCCTTCCACTCCTCGATAGCTGGGTCACAGCGGCGGATAAAGTCCTCGTCAGCCTTGACCTCGTGGATCTTGACACCCTCACGCTCGACGCGACGAGCCTTGCTGGCGAGGCCGGCAACCTGAGAGGCGTTGTGCTTGTCAGCATCGACACGCTGCTCCTCAGTGCATGACAAACTCCGCCAGCGGAGTTCGGAAGCAAGAATCTTCTGCACGTCATAGGCGACGAGCATCCACACAGGGGTCAAGCGAAGGTCGACGGTGATGTACTGGATAAAGGCACGGATGACCGCCTTGTACTGACTGCGGTCGCAGAGAGGGTCGCCAGTGATCATGGCAAACTTGTCCTGCTTGACCCAGCCAACAGCAGCTCCGGACTCGTGTCGCCAGATCTGGAAGCGTTCATCAAGCCAAGAGGTGTTGGAGGCATCTCCGTAGTTGGCGATGAGCTTCTCCAATTCTGGAGGAGTGTCGGCGTGGTGGGGCTTGGTGGTGTCGGCATCGGGGTGGGGCAGGCCCGGAGCCTTGGTAGGGAGAGACTTGGGGTCACGATGGAAGAGCGAGGCGTAACGGACATCACCAAGCTCAAGCATCCAGGCGACGATACGCTCAAGGCCGAGGCCGGCGCCAGCGTGAGGCGGGGCTCCGAGGTCAAAGGCTGTGAGGTAATCTTCCATGCCATCCTCGCCCATGCCAGCCGCGGCCATGTTGGCCCGGAGTTCTTCAACATTGTGAATACGCTGGCCGCCAGAGCAGATCTCCTGGCCGCGAATGAAGATGTCGAAAGATCGGGTCCACTTGGGGTTTTCAGGGTCCTTGGCGGTATAGAAAGGACGAGCGCTGGCGGGGAACTTGTCGAGGACGTAGTAGTCAGTGTCGTACTTTTCGCGGACAAGCTGGCCGAGGCGGATCTCATCAGGGGTCGAGAGGTCTTCTTCCTCGACATCACGCCCGTCGTCGCGGAGCATCTGGATACCCTCGGTGAAGGGGATGATGAGAGTCTGCTCGAGCCACTTGAACTCCTTGCTGGGCCATCGCGTACGGACAACCTCGAGTTCTCGGGAGGAGTAGACAGCCCTGAAGACCTCCTTGAGGAACATGTCGATAAAGTTGATGACCTCGTGGTAGTCGGTGTCAATAGCCATCTCGAGATCGAGGCCAGTGTACTCAGTCAGGTGGCGATGAGTGTTGGAGTTCTCGGCTCGGAAGACGGGGCCGACCTCAAAGACGCGACCAAAGTCGCCAGAGATGGCCATTTGCTTGGCGAGCTGAGGGCTCTGGGCGAGGAAAGCCCGTCGACCAAAGTAGTTTACCGAAAAGACGGCAGCGCCGCTCTCAGTGGCAGCGGGCTGAAGCTTGGGGGTATGGATCTCGGTGAAGCCATGGTCCTCGAGAGTGTTTCTGAACGCGCGCGAGACCATTGAGCGAATGCGGAAGAGAGCCTGGTTGGCAGGATGTCGGAGATCGAGGATGCGGGCATTCATGCGGTTGCGAAGCGTCTCTGGGGGCTTGTAGTTGTTGAAGGGCAGGTTCTGGGCAGCGTTGACGAGATGAACGGAGCAGATATCAACCTCAACACCAGACTGCGTTGCTGACCGGATAGGCTCCGGAGGCTGCTTCATGACACCGCAAATCTGCACCAATGACTCGGAGTTGATCTTGCGCACCCATTTCACGAGGTCGGAGTTATCGGCGGCGGTAGACAGGACACCCTGGACAGAGTGAGTCTGGTCGCGCAGGAGCAGAAAGTCGAGCGTCTTTGAGATTGGTCGTTGAGTCTCGATTCGGGCTCGGAATGTGACCTCGGTACCAATGGGGAGGGCGTCAAGCTGGGCAATAGTGTTGATCTCGCCAGGATGAACAGGCCAGTCTGCGCTCATGCTGGTGCGGCCGCTCTCGAGCGAGGTGCGGCTGCTGCAGACGACATCGCCTCTGCTGTGGGATGTGGCGTCCATGCTGGACCTGGCCGAGTCCTTGCGGAGCTCGATGCCGCTGTCGCGCATCTTGTTGTCGATGGCGGGCACGTGTGAAGCGTGAGGGACCGTGGTTGCGGTTGCCTGTGGCGGTGACGTTATTGTGCTGGCGACGATGCTGTTTTGGGGCGCAGCGTTGGTGGCGTTGGTGTTTTTGGTGTTTTTGGTGGTTATCCAAGATTCTGTGGCGGTGTCGAGCGAGGTCGGCGATGATGTAATGCTAGCCTCAGAGAGGATAGTGTCTATAGTGGCGGAGTCGGAGACTGGACGGGTGGAGGAGGCTGAGGAAGCGGAGGAGGAAAAGGATGTAAATGCAGAATGAGGAACAGGAGTCAAGACACGAGAAGATGTAGTAGAAGAGGTCGTAGCGCCTTTAACTCGACGTTTGGGTCCCAGTGGGATGCCAAAGGCTGAGGCAACGGGAGCAAGGATGCCCGTCATAGCTTGTTCTTGGAGGGGTGTGGCACGGTGGGGCCTGTGAAAAACAAGCCACACTTGGAACCTTGGATACTTGACTCAAAAAGCAATCTCAAGGTATCCGTGCGATAATTCGATGACGATCGGGTGGGCTGCTTTAGGACCTTTTGGGAGGTAAAACTGGCGCCGGTCGGAGGATCAGAGCCGGGGGCACGACAGGTTGATGTACCTGTTTCGATGCTCGATCGTGGCTGATATGCTGAGGCTGGGTAGCTTTTCAAGAGTCGAGTCCGCGTACCAGTTACACGTGTACGGGGGGGCTTGGCTTGACAGAGTTGGTACCAAGGCAGTGAAAGACATGTGACGACAGTTGATCTTGTTGCTGTGTGAGGCTGCGTTTATTCACCAATGCCAGCCAGATCAGGGACAAGCAGTGGCGTTTATATCATTGTCCTTCTTGTCTGCTCGGTTCGCTCGGAGGCCGGACGAGGTGCTTGCTAATAAGCCTGCTTTGAAATTTCTCTCACATTCTCAGGCTTAGGTATTCACGGGACCCAGCCAGCTCGGCCTCGGGCCCAAGACGAAAGGCCGTGGATGGTGGAGGTGTGCAGAATGACTCAGAAAGTGCCATCCATGAGTACCGAGAAATCTCCTAGATTCACTGGCTCCATGGGTCAGCATAGATGTGTAGGGCCTTACGTAGTAGACTCGGGTCTAACAGCCCTTGAAGCGCGGGAAACGGGCGTGCTGACGATTCAACGGGCACACCCTAACACCGTACAGTACGTAGTGCAGATAGGTAAACAGCGGGAGGAAATACGCGTCATAACCACTGCTGAATTATCTCCGGCACTACCCTGTCAGGCAAGGTACCTCGACCCCGGATGTGTCTCGAGACGATTCTTGTGTATAGGTCGCGGGAAACTGGCCCAGCCTGTGGCTGAACCGCGTGACGGCAGTGGAACAACCAGTCCAATTGCACGTCGGTGCCAGGGCAGCCCGTGGAAAACTCGGCACTGGCTGCATTGATCAACCGCCAGTGAACTCAGGGCTCGACCTTGGCTAGGCCAGAAGGGCAAGACAGGCAGGGATGGGCTGCCGGTTGCCGTCTCGGCACGCTCAAGTGGTACCCGCAGTTGACGTCCAAGTACCGTGTACGTAAACGCCGGTTCCCTTTTCGGGGGATGCGAAAATTCCGTCACGACGTATGTACAAGAGAAGAGAAAAGATTGGGGTTTCCTCGTTTCTCGCTTCTCCTTGCCGCCCCCGGACCCCCGGAGACAGCGCCGGGGCCGAGCGGGACGCCCTGATTGGAGGCACGGCGGAGATGCTCCGGAGACGCTTTGAAATCGACCACAAGGAGAAAGAAGCTGCGATCATCAAACACCAAAAACCAATAGTCAGCCCTGTGAGAGATTGAACGTGTCTATTCTTGTCTGGGTCTCCTTTAGCGAATGGATGGCATGCAACCACCAAACAAGGCAGAGCGTAGCCGTACCTGGACCACACATGGGCACGCTGGCACGCTGGCACGATGGCACGCACGTAGTTACTTATTCAGGGGTCGAATAAGTGACGGGAGGTTTGATTGTGACCCCCGGGCTATCTCTGATGTGACGTCAACCATCGAAGGATCGGGACTGTCGGTTTCTTCCAATTTCCACTTGTTCTGGCGTCTTTCTGAATTCTTGTCGTCTGATAGCGGTTCACCAGCCCCATATATCTCGTGTGACGTCCTGAGGTTCCCACATTGGCCCAGGCCAGTGGGCGAGCTACGTCATTTCCCACAGCGCACATGTCACTCCAAGGCACGTCTCTCAACGCCAGAGGCATTTTGCCAGGTTTCATCTCCATCTTTCGACGCCATTCTCATCAACCAGAATCACCCACCAACCGCTCAGTGGCACCCCCTACAAGCCAGTGCATAGGTCACTGCCCTACCAAACCTGTTTGACGGTGCTCGGGGCCTTTAAGCGTTGAATCTGCGAGAGTGACCAGCACTACTAATGATGGCCTAGCTGCTTACCACCCAATCTCCAGACGCCATCAACCGCACATCACCAAACTATCATTCTCTCTGTTCCTTCTGACCATCAGTTTGCTACCAATCCCAGCCTGTCGTCTCTTCACTGGCTGTTTCGTAGAGGCTAGATCGCGTTTTGAACCAGAGACCCTATCTCTTCGCGTATCTGGGCAATCCGTCTGCGCTGCTTCGTGAGCCTCCGTCCCAACCGACTCTCGTCTTGGCTGAGCGGTTGTTGATTGCTTTGTGCTCCCTCACATAGCTCCATCTCTCCCTGTCACTCCCTGGCCCCCTCAAACCCGACCAGCGTCCCTTGCCTGCCACTGCACAACCGCAGACTCAAGTGCTGGGACCACACCTCTAGCCCTCCTTTCGATATGGAGACCGAGGCCACCCCCTCTGAGTCAAATCCCACCATCCCGGAACCCCCGGGTTATGTGAACCCTCTCGAGTCCAGCTCCCGCTGGAATCTCATTGCTCGTGCCCAGGCCATTCGCTCTGCCGCCAGCCTGGGCTTCAGCATTGGTAACCGCACCGATCCCCCTGCGCCTACGCCTACTCGCGATATCTGGCTCGATGCCACCTTGGCCAAGGCTTCTCCCAACCGTGCGGACCGGGCCAAGACAAAGATCAAGGCCGAGGTATGGATGCCGCCCCGGCCCGCTCTTGGCGCCCGGGCCGCCGTCATAAACTTCCATGGCGGCGGATGGATCCTCGGACAGGGCACCGACGACGCCCGATGGGCCGGCACCGTCATGGCCAACCTGGACGCCGTTGTCTTTACCGTCAACTACCGGCTCGCCCCGTCCTGTCCCTATCCGACCCCGATGGAGGACTGTGTCGACGCCGTCCTCCAGATCAAGCACCGTGCCGCCGAGTTTGGCATTGACCCAGATCGCATCGTTCTCTCGGGCTTCTCCGCCGGCGCCACCAACGCCCTCGCCAGCTGGTTAATCCTTACGGACCCTGGCCGTTGGGGCTACGATCTTCCTATCGAGCCTCCTCGGATTGCGGGACTCGCCCTCTTCTATCCCGTGTTGGACTGGACAATCTCCCGTCCTGACAAGCGCCTCGCTTGCGCAAAGCCAGAATTCACTCTACCCAAGGGACTGACCGATCTCATCGATGCCTCCTTTATCTACCCAGCCATCCCTCGTGACGAGCGATCTGACCCGCGCCTGTCTCCAGGTCTCATGCCTGACGAGCTTCTCAAGAAGCTGCCTCCACTCCACCTTGTCCTTTGCGAGTACGACATGCTCCTCGCAGAAGGTCTAACGTTTACGAATCGCCTCAAAGAGGCAAAGAAGAAGTTCACAATGCGTATGGTCGAAGGCGAGAAGCACGGCTGGGACTGCCCTCCGCCCATGACACCCAAGGAGAGCGTCAGCGTTGAGTACCAGGAAGCGGTCGAAACCATAGCTGGGTGGTTTGGCAAGAAATGCGAGACGGACACTGAGTCTATGCGATCCATGCGGACAAAGAGGCTCACGCTGAAACGGCCCAGGTATCTCTCGTTCAAGACCTGGTCTGGGAGATAGGGTCCCCTTGTGGGCTATTGCATTGCCGGCGCTTTGCTTCTGCTGCTGTTGCATATTATTCTGTTGTTTTTGGTGTAGCGAGGCGCTTTGTGCAGGAAAGAGATGCCAAACCGAGTCTCCAAGAGTACGCATATGGGAGGAGCTGCCTACCGATAGAAGGATGACGGCGCTGGATTGGATTTTTTTAATTCCTATAGATGTTTGTTTGGGCGCATAGACTGATCGCACGTACAATACACATTATACACATATCTCGAGCTGAGAGTTAAGATTTTGGGCAGCGTGCCCAAGGGTCCAGAGTTGCAAGACTAACATCAACAACACGATACACGATACACGATCGAGTCCATACTGAACAAGCATTACTAGTCCCATCTCACGACAAGGTATAGAACCATCGGGGCCGTTCATCTCAAACTCCGAGACCCACCCGGCCGGCCGGCCTTACACCCCTCGCCGGGGTGCACGTATGGCCTGTCTCGCTCCCAAGAGCCAGGTACTTGCAATGCGAAAAAGAGTACATGAACAGACAAGAGACGAGATCCCGCTGGTCTGGTTGAAGTACAGTTCCAAGGGTCCAGGGTTCAATCATTCCGTGCATGATTCCACCGGAAGCTTCGGAAGCTATGGTCTCATCTGGCCGCCAGCTTGTCGCCGAAGGATTGGACGACAGCCGCACAACAAGCTTTATGCCACGCCATGGCTACCCTTTTGTTTTTGAGGAGGGATCTTCAAAAACGCGTCTGACGGGGCTTTTTATCCAAGAGTAAAAAGTTTTATAAAAATAAAATAAAAAGTGATTTCTATTCTGGTCATTGCGGCCGTCTGGATCTCACAAGAGGGGGTTCGGAATATGCATCAAGCAACAACGTTGGCAGAAAAGCTTAAAAGCCGTAGGTTTATTAGACCCCCAAGTGTATAATGCGATTCATTCTGTGGGGGAAGGGATCCATCTTTTTCCCGGTCAGCTGTTATTCATTCTTCATGCTGCTGACTTTCAAGTTTGTTTGTAGTTGATCACCTACCTCGCGACTTCGGGTCACTTGGATAGCCCGGCAAAGTCCGAACCTCCGCGACATGGAAATACCGGACAAGAACGGGCGGCATTCGGCCGGAAGGTGCGAGATTTTATCGGGGTTTCATGGAGGGTGGCTGTCAACTCACCGGCTGACGTTGTGCAACTTGTCATGAAGTTCGAGGTGGGCCATCATGACGCCGGGATCTTCTCTCTCAAACCTCACGCCCTCCCAGTGCCAATTGATAATAACCAACTCTAGTTCACAGTTACATCTTACACAACACACTGCTATAAAACATATTATTCATGTAATTATCTCCTCTTGTTGAATCCAATTTCAGTCGACCTCTCAAGATCCTTGCCCTCCCGGCCATGAGGTGGTGTGCTCGGCTCCGGATTGCCGGTTGGCTAGGCCGTACATGGACAGATCTGCCGGGTTAGACCTCGAGCATGACAAAGGCTCTCTGTCCATCCTACCCAGGACCGCGATGATGGCGCGGCCTCTAATGACGAATAATTGATCAGCGTCGACTACATCTATACGGCATATTTCTCTAATTCTATCTCGAGATCAACGATAGCATTGGGATCAACCGTCACCTGATAGCGTCCCGAGTCATGAGGTCCTGGCGATCTTGCTCCTCGACAAGACGTTTTCAAAGTTAATATTTGTCACAGGAGAGGAGCAACATCAGAACCATCGTTCGAAAAGCCAGCCCAACCTACGAACCGAATAACGAAATGATCCACAAGCCTAGATTGTGTCACGAAGAGACCAGTCCAGTCAGGCATGGACCAAAGAAGCACTCTCTTGACGCTTCAGGGTAGCCGTCGTCACCCATCACGGTACATTGGACTCGACACATTGTCAGACCAAGTAGAAACACATGTTGCACAAAAGTAGATTCGTTATCATTAACTTGGCAACACCAGCTCGGTGCTGGCTCGGTGCCAAGATTGTTTTGTGTCGTTTTGACGTCTTGGTGTCCTTCCATAATCCAATGCGTCTACCAGTTACGCCATTCTCAGGCATTTGACTGGCCGCTATATTTATTCGCTCAACTCTCCGCAGTTTATATGCGTGACCATCTTGTTCGTTGGTAATCGTTTAATGCGTATCCTTTACCACTTGGCCTCGCTGCTGTTAACAAAAGCCTTGAGGATGTCGACAATCTTGGTGAGAGCGGCAAGGTAGGACTGGAGCTCAGCGGCCACGAGCTCAGGGTTGTCACCAAGCTTGGCATAAAAGTCCTTGCGGTAAGGGCAGGCAGACATGGCGGCACTGAAGATGGGCTTGACGATGAAGCTGTGGTGGGGCTTCAGGGTGTTGGCGTACGAGGCGCGGAAAGAGTCGGCCAGCTCCTCAGAGGTGTTGTCAACGTTGCGGGAGAGAGCCTGGCAGGTGAAGTCAAGACCTCTGGAGATGATGCGTGATTAGCCGCTGTTCTTCAAACGGCAGGTATTTGGTTCCTTACCGGATAAGCCACAAGAGACCCTCGGTGGCGACGTGCTTCTTGGTCTTGAGCTCGTTACGGGCAAGGTCCTGGACATTGGCTGACTCGGCAGGAGCAGCGTTCTGGCGGGTGCGGAGTTTCTGTAGTGATCGTGTTAGATGTATTTTCGGATGCGTGAGAACTGGATGCTGCTGGATACAGCCGGGAAATGAGGCCATCACGAACCTCGACGTTGGAGAGGATGTCCTTCTTGACGGGGGAGAAGGCAACAGCGCCGATGGCGTCTAAAGAGGAGAACAATCAGAACTCTGCAACATCATTGAACCTTGGGGACCATACCGAACATGACGGTCAGAGACTCGGCAGCCTCGAGGAACTCGGTGGTAGAGACAGCATTGCCGTTGGCCTCATCGACAGGGACGTCGGTAAAGGACCGCTTGAAGGTCTGGAGGATGGTGCCACCGGGAGCAAAAGTAGGAGCAGACATGATGAAGGATGAGCGAGAAGTGATTGATAGATGGTTGTAGAGAGGTTGAGATGAAGAGGAGAAGATGGATTGATGAAGGGGAAGGGAAAGGTGATGTCGTTCCTGTGGCGGTAGCAGAGCGGTCAAGCTGTCACTTCGTGGCAGGTACAGGAGGGGTCTAGGCCCCTTGCTAAGGGACTGCTAGGGAGGGGTTCGAGACGGTGAAAGGAGGGGCAGAGCACAGTGCAGATCGATAAGATAACGGGGGACGTGGCGGGGATTTAGGAGGGAAGGAGGGGCAGCTCCGCACTCTGCACTGTGTTTCCCGGAAGCGGATCTTTCGAGCTTCCGCGAGACTGCCAGAAACCCCTAATGTCCCCAATGGATTCCCTC
Organism: Fusarium zealandicum; assembly: GCA_013266195.1. NCBI lineage: Eukaryota > Fungi > Ascomycota > Sordariomycetes > Hypocreales > Nectriaceae > Fusarium > Fusarium zealandicum. The sequence continues at coordinate 20,774 of JABEYC010000331.1, forward strand.
CTGAGCTGCTCACAGGATGGTACGAGTCTGAGCAAACTGATATGAGCCGAGGATAATGGGATCAGCTTCAGCGTGCACAGGCATGAAGAGCGTAAGCTCACCGCCAACTGAAGGATGAGCTCTTGCGTCCCGCTTGGTGGTGGGAAAGTCGTCAACCACTAAGCATCAAGTTGGTTGAGTTTAAATCGCACTTCTGTTTTTGATTACATATTTGAAGTATACCAAAGACGAGTAGTTTTCTAGCATTGTTTCCTTAGAACTAGACTAACTATTGCCTCGCCATTGGTAGACTCAACTCTTGGTAAAAGAGCTTATTGACGAGCTTATTTTGTCGCCCTTGGCGCTCATCCACTTTCAAAGCTCCCCAACGAAACTGGTCTTACCTAAGTTCAACCAAGGTCCTTGGCAATGATGAGCTGGCTTGGGGGGTCATTGAATACCGAGCAATATTCGCCCTCGTAGCATAGATAACTTGACTAAAGTCTGGTAAACTAGAGCCTAAGATTTGCCTATGTATTCTTTTCATTTAGGTTAGGCCTCCAGAGGGTGTTAAGCTGGGAATCAAAGCGAGACAGTAAGTATTGGTGACCCCCAGGATAAGAGGGCTCGCCAGCGTGAGGGATTCGGACGTTTTGCAAGGCGTCTTTGTATGATCGTCGCGGTTAGCCAGGAACAACAGAACGTTACAATAATACTGGGAACCGTGGGTTACAGTACTAGAACTCTTGACGCGCTAAAGCTCGGAATAGGACTCTGTGACGTCATAACTTCCTGAGAGTCTTGATTAGCTTCCGATATCAGGTTTCGGAGAGTCGCATGAGTTGCAGTTTCAATTGGAGCTAGGGGTCTTCCAAGTTGAGATCTGGAGGGGCAGCTGCAAGCTCTCTACCGTAGACTCTAAGCACAACCAAGCAACTCGATGCGTAACTTGATCGGAGAGAGAGCCTTTCGGCTAAAACAGGCTCTAACCCGGATACAAAGCTTCAGCACGGTATCAAGGTAGCAATTGGCCCATCGAAAGCATTCACATGAGGAGAAAAGCCCAGCGCCGCCCAGCCTCCCTGTATCCCCC
>JABEYC010000332.1:0-16288 GCA_013266195.1 Fusarium zealandicum
TCCCCGGACACCCCAAGCCTTGGAACCCCCCACACCCAAACTCCAGGGCCGGGCGTCCTCCGGCCGAGGATGAACCTCCGGAACACTTCGGCCTGGACGTCATGCTATGGCTGCCCTGGTTGAGGCCGTGTTGGGCTGTATGTCAGTGCCCTGTCCACCATTCGTAGCCATGGCCGTGATATTATAAATCCCCGGGGCTCCCACGACTTGAGCACATCAACTTACATGATCCAGTAGACAAGTCACTCTTAGCCATACTGAACGCCGACTCGCTTGAATCGAACCGACCTCTGACTTGACTGAGAAACTTCAGCCAATAGATATCTCGATCCGGCTTAGCACCTTCACCCAACTAACCCATCCATCATGAGCTCCTCCAGCCTCAAGCAAGCAGCTGAAACAGCTCGCGCAAAGACTAGCGATGTCCTCGGGGCTGCCAGAGGCGAGTCAACCGCCATTGCCAACGACCTGCTGCACTCTCCTATAGTCAAGGCTGCCCTTCCCTTCATCAATGGCGGTATCAGCGGCATGGTGGCCACCACCGTCATCCAGCCCGTCGATATGGTCAAGGTCCGCATTCAACTCGCTGGTGAGGGATCCGCAGCTGGTCCCAAGCCCACTCCTCTCTCTGTCACTCGACAGATCATTGCCAGCGGCAAGGTCCTTGACCTGTACACGGGCCTCTCGGCCGGTCTTCTGCGACAGGCCGTCTACACGACAGCCCGCCTGGGCATGTTCGACACCCTCATGGGAAAGCTGTCGGTCCGAGCAAAGGCTGATGGCCGCTCGGTGGGCTTCACTGAGCGAGCAACAGCTGGTCTCACGGCCGGTGGTATCGCCGCCATGATTGGCAACCCTGCTGATCTCGCCCTCATCCGAATGCAGAGCGACGGCCTCAAGCCCCTCGCCGATCGAAAGAACTACAAGTCCGTCATTGATGCCCTCGGTGGCATCGCCAAGAGCGAAGGTGTCGCCGCCCTCTGGTCTGGCGCCGCTCCCACCGTCGTCCGCGCCATGGCCCTCAACTTTGGCCAGCTTGCCTTCTTCAGCGAAGCCAAGGCCCAGCTCAAGGCAAACACGGATCTATCGTCTCGAACCCAGACCCTCAGCGCCAGTGCCATTGCCGGATTCTTCGCCTCCTTCTTCTCCCTGCCCTTCGACTTTGTCAAGACCCGTCTGCAGAAGCAGCAAAAGGGCCCCGACGGCAAGCTGCCCTACCGCGGCATGATCGACTGCTTCTCCCAGGTTGCCAAGCGAGAGGGTCTCGGCCGCTTCTACCGCGGCTTCGGCACGTACTATGTCCGCATCGCTCCCCATGCGTAAGTCCCCCCAGAGTCGAGTCGTGATATTCAACAAACAGGATGCTGATCTGCGCTGCAGTATGGTGACGCTGATCGTTGCTGACTACCTTGGCTGGATCACCAAGTAAACTACCCGAGAGTAAAAGAGAAACGGTCGTACGGATAGATTCGAGACTCAAAGGCGTTTGGGGCGGGCATTGCGATTGCGGGTTTTCTGGATATGGAACTGCGGGATACCATTTGCTATCGTTTGTATTTTCTCTTGTCTCGAGTCAAACAGAGTTGCTATTGAGCCAATAAACAACTGTCAAGAACAATGCCTAGACATGGAAGTGATGATGTTGTCGTGCAGTCGGAGTTGAAACCATAAAATGCTCATTCTGGGCACTCGCTTCCTTTCCCCCGGAGCGCTGACTAAATGAGCGATGGATAGAGCGTCGCTGCGCTGGTCCGAAATGGAAGTCGAACAGCTGAGAGAACCAAGTCTTGGAGTGTTGACATTGAATCTGCGTAAACATTGGATGCAAGAAAGATCAAATGCAGCGGTTGACAAAAATAGGGTTTGTTGATCCGATCATCGGAAGTGGAGGACGATCGCCAAGCCTGTATAGTTAGCCTTTCGGAGCCATTTTCTTCAAGCAATTAGACGCCGTCATCGTATAGGGGTCAGTACATCAGTTTGTGGCTCTTTAATGAAGCACTGAAAACGCAAGTTCGAGTCTTGCTGACGGCAATGCGACTTTCTTTTTGCATTCCATGGCACCTTGACGACGGTCTGGCGATTCGACTTTTGGTGTTTTGCGACCAACCTTACATGCCATGAGACGAGGGTGTGTGTAATCATCGATGAGGGTTGATCATAAGGGACCTTGCGGTATGGAGAGTAATAATTCGTGATATCTATGAACGTTTGTGTGCTTACTGGTCTAATTGAGAATAATTTGCGCATGTCGCCTATCTCTTATTGTTGTTAGAGACCGGGCTGTTTCAATTTGCTGCTCTGGTGCTCTGATCTGGCTCATACTGTAGGCTACCCGAGTTACGGTTATCACCCGGCGGTAGAAACCAAAGCCAAACCATGTATACTGCGTTTCGTCCCCAGTAGGTCGGGAAGCGGCAGTCAGTGGTTAATCCTGTACTACCTTTGCCATTGTGCGAATTCTAGACTTCTGAACTGACTGATGTGGTCTTGACCTCCAGCAGCTAGCTGTTCTCGTACGTACGTAACTACACCGATTACTACGTTGCTCAAATGGCGTCCGATGTCCGAGGGCTGTTCTAAGTTGATTGGCGATAATGAGAACTTGCAGTAATTGATAAAGTCGGATAAATTTTACACCCTTTTATCCTACTTTATCATTCACAGAGGAGACGGATGTGTCGTAGTTACAGTATGCACTATTGTACCGTGTGACCCAGCTCTGTACGACATCCACATGAGCGGACTGCCATTGCATAACAAATAGCCAGAGATCCCAGCAAAAGAAATAGAAGCAACGTGCACAAGTATCCAATATTGCATCAAAAGATAGTTTTGAGCATATGCAAAAAAATATTGATTTGCCGTCAGCAAGACTCGAACTTGCGTTTCCAGTGTTTTAAACTAGCCACAAACTGGTGTACTGACCCCTATACGATGACGGCTTCTGTGATTGGTGATCAGTTTCTCAACTATTTTGTACTATATACCCTAACCTACATGATCCCCACTCTGGCCAAGAGGTTGGCTCCTCCAAGTTCTTTAACAAACAGATGTCAATGGCGATTCTTGCTCTGATCTCTTTCTTCCTTCAGTCCTTTATCTTGATCGATGTAGAAACACTCGTACAAAAGTGCTCAGAGTTGCGAGTTCTGTTTGCTGTAATTTGATCCTCTTCGTAACTGATTACCCTGGAGGTTTGGCTCGAGTCGCGACACTTGCTATCACCATGTGTATTTGCGGGCACCTGGAACAATGCCTCCGGCCCTCTTCAAAGTAAAGCGATGCATAGATCATTTGTTTCAAAATCTATAATATTGGTGCCATTGGTGTTCAGAAAGACGGCGTTGTAATTGTAATTTTAGACGGAGCACTAGAAAACGAGCCAGCCTCCAAAAAAGTACGAGGTCGTACTTTCAATTATCCAATTCTAGCTCTGTAGAAACCATACCATCTTCAACTACTATATCATCACAAGAATCTTTCCAAAGATTTGGCTGTGTCAATGATAGTTTGCTCCACAGGATAGAAATCCTGTCCAGTGGCCTTGATGGCCTTGGACGTGTCAAGGACCTTGTCCTCGTCGTAGGCAAACCCTGGATTATATCCCTCGCCTGGGTTTCCCTCTTTGATAATGTGCTGACGCTCAGGGAATTCTTTACGGAGCACATCGGCAGCCGCCTGAGGAGGTACAAGGCCTGCGGCCAAGAGGAAGCGCTCTCCGTCAGCCTTCTCAGGATGCTCGACACTGAACACCGAGAGTCGAGCAATGTCGCGAACGTCGACGTATGTCGGGCCGGGAGTTAAAGGCTTGGGGATGTCTTGTCCGGAAAAGACCTGCCAGATGAAGGCGGTGGTGTCTCCAATTTTGGAAATAGAATCGAGCGCTGGAGAGGGCCCCATGACGAAACTGCAGGGTTATCATCATTAGCGAACCCGCTTGATACTGGGGCTTGAGTGGAATGTTACCTCGGGTTCAGGGCTGTCATGGCGAAAGCTGGTTTCTTCTCGTCCCGAAACTCCCAGAATGACTTCTCACTGGCCACCTTACTAGCGAAGTAGATGAAAGGACCAGGCGCATTCTTTCCGAGCTTCTTGACCAAGTCCAACGCTGGGTAATTCCAATCGGCCTCTGTAAAGCGATACGGGAGCTCCTTGTCGACGATGGTAATGGCAGCAATTGAAGACATGACAACGACCGACTTGATGGAGGATTCGCCGAGCGCCGACTCTAGGATACCCCGTGTTCCCTGGATAGCAGCTTGAAGAACTGGTTCGGGATCGGTGAAGTTAAAGCTGACTGGGGCAGCGAGGTGGGCGATGGCATGAACGCCTGGCGATGTCAATTGACATGATTCGAGAAGCAGCAAAAGGTTACTCACCCTTGACAGCTACATCGAAAGCTCCGGGAGCGATTATGTCAGGGACTTCGACTATCTCGAGGTCATCACCATATTGAGACAGGGCCTTCACAAGAGGCGCTGCTGATGCCTTGGAGCGCACAGTCCCGCGAACGGCGTACCCCTCCTTGAGGAAACCTTCGATAACGGACCCGGCAATATAACCGTTGGCGCCCGTTACTAGAACAATGTTTTTGCTTGCCATGATGAAGAGAAGAGTATAGAAGAATGATGAAAGAAGTTGTATCGAGAGACAAGAATGACTGGAATGATGAGGAGGTCTTGCATTTCCGAGGCTACGCTTGACTCTTTTTATACGGATTTCCTTGCTACCAAAGATAAAGATAGCCGTACATGCTTTGGCTAAGATAAGATGACTTCAGCAGGCATGGCTCTTCCGGCGGCGACAATATATGGGCAGCGGTTGCGTGATGGGTGATTATGAATCAATGTCTACTGTAAAGAGATACAACTCCGCGCTGGAAGGTCGGGGCAGCCGGAGACTATATGTGATGAACCCGAGTGTCTTGCCGATGGTGCGAAGACGATAGTCTGACACGACTGCTCGCGCAACCGAGATTAGTGATCACTGAGGGAATATTCGACTTTAAAAATACAGTGGAGTTTATACCGGACTTTGCAATCGGCCTTTTCCTCGAAACATTGGTCGGAGGGCCCCGTTGGTTCCGGGAGAATTGCCATTTAAGGCGGTAAGATGTGGTTGGCCTGCTCATGCCCTTGCTTTTGCCATTGTCGATCGGCCTTTTGCAACGCAGCACAACATATAGCTAATGACTGAACAAGGCTACTCAGAAAACGTAACAATTCTTATCCAAGGCGGAGAGAATTCATGATAGTGATCCAGCGGGTTGATACTTGGAGAAGAAATAAGAAGTCTGCCTATCTAAACTCATTAGCGGCACGTGACTTCGCGATCTAAATCCGTCAGCGCGCCGATATGACGCAACTGGCTCAACAGGCACTGACACGCAAATCGCATCGATTGCGCGCTCCTCTGGAAGTCGATTTTTGGGTATACTCGGAATGCCCTCGTCATGGCAGGTCGAAAGCGCCCCGCGACGAGGTCTAGTAGCAGGCTGGCCGCTGCAGCCGCGCCACCAACTGGCGCAGACATCTACCAGGATATGCTCGCTGAAGCGGGCGTGAATCCTCGAACTCGGAGTCCACCGGAACGACCTGTGAAGCGACGGCGTGCTGGTCCTAAGAAAGAGGATGGTGCGACAGAAAGACCGTCTGTCCAAACAACACAGATTGAAACGTCAGCGCCGCAAGCCAAAGACGACGAGGACGAAGGAGAAGAATCGGACCAAGACATCGAGTTTCAAGATGTAGTCTTACCGGAGCCAACAATGCAGACTATGGAGCTGGAATCCGACAACGAGGAATCCGACAACGAAGACATTGTCTTTGAGGACGTGGATTTCACTGCGCCACTTCAGAACCCGGACTCTACATCTCAGGAGCCCAAGACGTTGGAACTCAACCTGACCGCTCAACAATTATCTACAACCCAAGGGAAGAAGGCAGCAGAGAGGCGAAAACCAATCAGTCGAGAGGAGCGCAAGCTCAGGACTGATGTTCACAAACTTCACCTTCAATGCCTTTTGTCGCACGTTGCGCGCCGCAATCACTGGTGCAACGATGGCAAAGTCCAAGAGTATCTGCGATCGCATTTAACAGATAAAATGATCACATACCTCAACCCGGGAACAAACCTGCCACAGTTTGGGCGTACCGAGAGCCTCAAGAACGGGCTTACGCAGACCGAGGCCGTTTGGAAGACGAAATTCGAGGTTACTGAGAGGGGACTTCGAAGAGCCCTCTGGGCTGAGGAGGTGGACTGTTTGAAAGATGTATGTGTAACCCTGCAAACTTGGCACCGTTGCTAATCAATCTACCAGTATGAGCCCCCAAGTGATATGGAATCCTGTGTGGATCGCGATGACTTTCGCGAGGCAGCAAAGACGCTGCAGGGATCTCGAGATGTCGGCGCGCAGCTTTATTGTGCGCTTCTGCGAAGTGCTGGAGTCCGAGCGAGACTTGTATGCTCACTACAGCCTCTGGCTTGCGCATCTGGAGCACCAACACTACAAAAGCCAAAGCAAACAAAGGCATCAGCGAAAGCCGCAAAGAGCGAGCAAGTCCGGGCCACAATGGCTAAGTACCAGGAAATGGCTAACGCAGGATATGGCTCACCTTCTGGCGGCTCTTCGGCACGTCGAAGATTAGGCCATCCAAACGCAACCGCATATAACTTTACGCCTACAATCTCTCCACCGAAACCTCAGCCGACGTTTGAAACAAGCAAGCGTATCAAAGAGTCGCCGTATCCAGTGTACTGGGTTGAGATTCTCGATGTTGGACATCAGAAGTGGCAACCGGTAGATGCAGTGGTCACGCATACTTTCTGGAAACCGAAAGCTCTGGAGCCTCCCATCACTGACAAAGAGAATTTCTTGTCGTATGTGGTCGCTTTCGAAGAGGACGGGACTGCAAAGGACGTAACGAGAAGATACGCAAAGGCATACACTGCAAAGACACGAAGATCAAGGATTGAAACTGCTTCCGAGAGCGGCGATGTTTGGTGGCGACAAGTCATGAAGCTCTACCGGCGACGACGGCGGACGGACCTTGACCAGATAGAGGATACCGAGCTCGCCGGAATTGAGGCCAGGGAACCGATGCCGCGAAACGTACAAGACTTCAAAGATCACCCCATCTATGCACTGGAACGACACTTTCGACGTCACGAGGTCCTGATTCCAGGAGCTACACCATCTGGAACCGTCGGTGCAGGCAGCCGAGGTCCGCTTGAAAGGATATACCGGCGAAAGGACGTTCGAGTAGCAAGAACAGCAGACAAGTGGTATCGTCTTGGCCGAGAAGTTAGGCCTCTGGAGATACCTGCTAAATGGCTGCCAAAGAAAGCTAAGCCGAAGGACGCCTTTGATGATGACGAAGAAGATGATGCGCAAGGTGATGCTGGAACGCCTGCTTACACGGAAGAGCAAACCGAACTTTACGTGCCGCCGCCTGTGCGGAACGGCAGGGTACCAAAGAACAAGTTTGGAAATATCGAAGTCTACGTCCCCAGCATGGTCCCCCCTGGGGGCGCCCACGTCATACACGAGCATGCATCGCGAGCTGCGTTCCTAGCTGGAGTAGACTATGCTCCCGCCCTCACGGGGTTCAAGTTCCAGGGGCGGCATGGAACAGCAGTATTGACCGGTATAGTAGTCGCCAAGGAATACGAAGAAGGCGTCCGCGCGATCCTCGACGGATTAGGCGATCTTGAACAGGAGATTGAAGACGAGAGGAGGAGACTCCGCGCCTTGCGGGGATGGAGAAAATTCATGATGGGCTTGAGGATCAGGGAGCAGATCTGGAGTGGGGTGGACGCGGATGAGAGACAGGCTGCGGACGACAAGGCAGCCAAGGAGGCGCAGCTGGACCAGGAGATCGAGGACGCAGCGAGCGACGTTACGGAGGAGTTTGATATGGCGGATGATGATGATATGGGAGGCGGGTTTATGGTGGAGTGAACTTTGTACGCAAGACGAGCCGGGCGGTGTTTGTTTGTTTGAGGGCATGGGGTATAGGTTGGAAAGGCTGGTCTTGTGCTTACGCGGCGTATTCGGGATGGAAATTACAATGAATATCATGTTGCAAAGGATGGAATAATAGCTGGCTGCCTTGTCGTCGAGACCGTGGCGCATAAGCTCATTCCTCGACTGCACCACCGGCTCCGGGCGACCGCCGCGGTATCTTGGTGCAATATAGTTTGTCTGTTAACAGCGGGTTAATAATGAAATGGGTGCAGCTGCGGACCCGGAGGATGCTATCGTTTTCATGATGAGGATAGCTTTGACGACCGCGGTTTATTAAAGCCCGCCCTAGCCCTGGGTTGTAAGTCTTGGGCGCAGAGTCTTTTTCCTCAATCGCCAGGCACCGCAGCTTCACGACTTCGCCTAGAACGGTTCTTGCCAGATAGATAAATCGCCATACCAATATCCGAGACTACTAATGACCTTTAGCTGCATTCTTAGTTCCATAGCTGCCTTGGGGCTGGTTCCTAAGATATGTGGTACGAAGACGGGCTTTGCCTTGAATTCGCTTTCAAGACCGTAGGACAAACTGAACGAGCTCCAGGGCTGTGCCTGGTAAAGTTGACGTGTCATCGCATACGCCTGGCCAGAGAGAGACTATTTCTGCCTAAATGTCTATGTAAGAGATCAACAAGAAGGAAGAGGCTCAACCCAGATCTGCACGCGGGGATGACGCATAACGCATTTTTGTACAATACCGCGAGCCAGTAGAAATATGAACTGACCACAGCAGACTAAGCACATACCAATGAACACTATCGATTGGATTGAATTCGACGAAAGCGAGCAGTGTGTAAGAAGACAAAGGCATGGATGACGCAAGCCGAGGTGAAGTCGGAGTCCGGGGCAAAATCACTCCGGTCGGCGAGTCTAGTCGAGGATTTGATGCCGTCAGCCCAGAAGACGGACCTTGGTAGCGCCGGATCCCTTGTCTTAGCATGAAAAGGTGGGTGCGTGAAGAGCCAACACGATGTTCTCTGAAGCCTAAAAGGGTAATCTTTTCATTGCCCGATAGCGTAAAATAAGCCACAGCAGGGGGATTCGAAGGCGGAGCAAAAGGAGATACTCAGAGGGTCTTAGGTTTTAGGTTTTTTTAGGGCAGATTTTAGGTTTGTTTAGGACGATTGAGTAGAGAGTAGAGAGAGGCATCTTGGGTAGTAATATAGATCTATAGATGTAAGTTTAGTTAATGTCAGGGCATGAGCTGAACCCCCCCGCCTGCTCAGGATGCGAAGCTGGAGTTGATAAATGCAGCTCAAGTGACAAGATCTCCAAAAGGGCGTTTATTAATATCGAGTCAGGCTGGTACTAGTGATACTAAGTCTTCACCCCGTATTTCGTAAAGCCATGGTGGATCGAGTAAGATGGCATATGCACTTCGAGCTTCATAGAGATGATCATCGCCCTGGTAGACCACCTGCCTGCCCTGCCACGCACCTGCCCGCCATCCCTAACCAGCCTGTGTGGATCCTCCCGTCCCCTAATTACTAGGGGCCAACTGCTGGCAGGGGGCATGGACCTGCGCACCCGACTCGCATCGCAGCCTGATGGACCAATCGCAGCTGGCTAGGTAGACACAGTCCATGGCTGCCCACCAAGAACCGCTGTCGTTTAGTGACCGCGTGCGCGGCGGCCACCACCTAGTTACCCGATGGACGCCAAGCCAGGCCCAATAACGCCCAGGAAATATTGGACCCTCCCACCTTAAAATAATAAACCTCCACGTCCTGGACTTCGTCGGCATCATCGATGCAAGGTATTTTATATCTCAACGACGGCGTCGCTTTGAACCGTCAACCACCAGAAGATTCTGCTCTATTCAGCTTTGAGACGTATCAGAGTCTGACCGTGATGGCTTCACGCTCTCATTGATCCTCTTTGTTTCATTCGTCCTCCTCTCGTTTCTTTAACAATTACTTTACGGGCCCTTCCCATGATACCAATAAGCCTCCATCACGCATACGTTTGAACACCTGTTCTTGGCCCCCCCCCCTTGGGTCACCTCCCGGATTCCCCTCTCGAAATCTTCATCAGACTCCGGATCTGCTCGACCCCATCACGATCTTCCTCTGGCTTTCGTCGCTTCCAACTCGCCATCATGGCCTTCACCAAGCAGGTCGTGACCCTTATGGGGAAGAACCTGCGAATTCTCTTGCTCCGACACCTCGCATTATGCATCTGGATGGCTTTCGTTCTACCGGTGTTTCTCGCAGCCCTGTTCAGCTTTACCAAGAATCTTCTCGTTCCTTCGGCTACATTTGGCATCGGAACACCACATCCCGTCATGTCCCTCTCCGATGCTTTTACAAAGGGAAGAGGCAGCGGTCGCGAGAAGATTGTCTTTATCAACAATGGGCTGTCCGGTGGCGACATTGACCGTGTTCTCGACAATCTGGAGGATCAGGTCAAGGATGCCGCAGGCTACGTCAAGGTTGTTCGTGTCGAGGATGAACGAGACCTCACCTCAGAATGCCGAACTAGCCTAAGGGGTGTATCATCATGCTTCGGAGCCATCGTTATGCGCTCTTCACCCGAGGAGGGGTCTGGCGGTATTTGGAACTACACTATTTACACTGACGGTGCTCTCTACGAAGCAGTCGCCAAGTTAAACGTCGAACACCACGATAACCACCAACAGGTATACCTCATCCCTATCCAGCATGCCATCGATCAGACAATCGCTCGCATCAACGATTCAAGCAGCGATAGCAACGAGGTGGCAAAGATGGAAGAATATCCCTTCACGAGCCTGAACCAAGATGAGCGCGACGAGGATATCCGCAAACAGTTTCAAAAGACCATCAAGGGCTGGATGGGCGTTGCGTTCATGGGTACCGTCGTTTGGGTTTCCTATCATCTGACAGGATTCGTGGCCACGGAACGTGAAAGTGGCATGTCTACGTTGATCGATTCCATGATGCCAGTTCGAAAACCCTGGTTCGCCATGGCCGCCAGAATTCTTGCTCATCACCTCTCCTTCTCACTCATCTACCTTCCGGCATGGGTAATTGGTTCCCTGGTTGTTCGCAATGGGGTTTTTGCAGAAACAAATGTCGGCATCGTTCTGATCTTCCACATCCTTGGAGGATTGGCGTTCTCATCCATGGCCATGCTGTTCGCATCATTCTTCAAGAGGGCTCAGCTCAGCGGTATTACCGCTATTATAGCCATCGCTCTTCTTGGAATTCTCGCCCAGTCTATCACGTCACCTGGTACTGGTACGGTTGCTGCCCTGTCGCTGCTGTTCACTCCTTGCGCATTCGTCTTCTTCATTACCCATATGGCCCGTTTTGAGGAAGTCGGCAGACCAACCAACCTCCTCGAGGTTGGCCCAAGCAGCCCCTGGGAGATACCTGGGATTGTGCTCTGGGCTTTTCTTATCATCCAGATCTTTGCCTACCCGTTGATTGGCGCTTTTATTGAGCGCATGCTCTACAGCAATGAAACACAAGGGCGCAAGATTATATTCAAGCAGGACGATATGAGCACCCTCGGAAACAATGCTGTGCAACTGCGGCAGTTTTCAAAGATTTACAACCCAAGTATATTATCGCGTATATTTCTACGAGGCTCTAAGAAGAAGGAACCTGTCGTCGCTGTCAACCACCTGGACCTAGACGTTGGCCAAGGCCAGATTGTTGCCCTTCTTGGCGCAAATGGAAGCGGAAAAAGCACGACGCTCGATGCTATCGCCGGCATGAATAAGCTGACAAGTGGATCCATTGAAATTGATGGCAGAGGTGGTCTCGGTATCGCTCCCCAGAAGAACGTGCTTTGGGATGACTTGACAGTTGAGGAGCACATCCGCATCTTTAACCATCTCAAGGCTCCCAAGGCTCGAGCTGCTGCGCAGGACATCCACGACCTGATCAAATCTGTTGACCTTTGGAAGAAACGAAAAGCGTTCGCCAAGACATTGTCCGGTGGCCAGAAGAGAAAACTCCAGCTGGGAATGATGTTGACGGGTGGAAGTGCTGTCTGCTGTGTTGACGAAGTGAGCAGCGGCATTGACCCTCTATCGAGGCGAAAGCTTTGGGACATCATTTTGGCTGAACGTGGCAGAAGAACCATGATTCTTACCACTCACTTCCTGGACGAGGCCGATCTTTTGGCTGATCACATTGCCATCTTGTCCAAGGGGACCTTGCGTGCTGAGGGCTCGTCCGTGGAATTAAAGGACAATATGGGTGGCGGCTACAGGATTCATGTGCCCAAAGACACGGGCATTTCGGACACACCCGATGTCGAAGACGTCAAGAAGAAGGATGTGTTCGACCTCGTAACATACACTGCCCCAACATCACAGCTAGCGGCTGTCATCATCAAGAAGCTTGAAGCTGCTGGCATCAGCGAATATCGGTTCACGGGACCCACCATTGAAGATGTCTTCCTCGAGGTTGCTGAAGAGATCAAGGATGAAGAGGCTTTCCGAAATGCCAACCAGGACTTGTCCGTCAACTCAAAAGAGAAGGCGTTGTCCGAAGGAGAGGACAGCGGCAGTCAGGGCCTGAAACTCATGGATGGCCAACGGGTCGGATACGCCAAACAAGCCATCATTCTATTCCGGAAGCGCGTGACGATTCTAAAACGAAACCGGCTTCTGTACCTCTTTGCCCTTCTCCTACCGATTCTTGCTGCTGGATTGACATCGATGTTTGTCCTCGACCAAGGGCCGACGAGCTGTGATCCCGCGGCCCAAGCTTCCAACAGAAACTCGAGTCAAGACAGCTTTAACGAAAACGACGGCCAAGATCAAGTCTCTTTTCTGGTGGGGCCCAGATCCTCACTATCTCAGAGCACGACTTTACAGATCTTCGCTTCTATCTTTCAAGGAATGGGCGGTAGAGGTTCATCAGCAGGCAGGAACGCCTTTGGAAACGTTGAATATGTTGACACTTTCAGTGACTTTCAAAAGTACATTGAAGATCACCCCAAGAACGTTACAAATGCTCTGTGGCTGGGCGATGATGACCAGAGCGCTACCTTTGCATGGGCCGCAGACAAGCTTTTCACCAGTCCCTTGTTATCACAGCAGCTGCTCAATGCACTTTTGACCAATGTTAGCATTGCTACAACCTGGTCTCCCTTTGAGCTCCCTATCAGCCCGACCGCAGGCAAGGCGTTGCAACTCATTACGTATATGTGTATCGCACTGTCAATTTATCCCGCCTTTTTCGCCCTCTATCCGAGCAACGAGCGTCGCAGGTTTGTTCGCGGCCTGCAATACTCGAATGGTGTCAGGCCCTTTCCCTTGTGGATTGCCTACCTGTTGTTCGACCTCATTGTTGTTCTGGCTAGCTCTGCCCTGATCGCGGCCATCTGGGCCGGCGTGAGCAACATCTGGTTTCACCTAGGTTATGTCTTTCTGGTCTTGTTTTTGTACGGGATCGCCTCTACCCTCTTTGCCTACCTCGTTTCACTCTTCACCACGACTCAGCTGGGTACTTTTGCCTGGGCTTCAGCGACCCAAACTCTCGTCTTCGTCGTCTACCTGGTTACATACATGTCTGTGCTCACCTACACACCTGTCACCAAGGTCGACGAGACGCTACGCATTGTTCACTTCGTTATCTCGGCATTCGCGCCGATAGGATCTGCAATGAAAGCCCTCTTTGTTAGCACCAACCTGTTTTCAACTGCTTGCGACGGAGTCGAGGTTACAACTAGCCCCAGTGGTATTGAGTACTATGGCGGCCCCATTCTGTACCTCATTGTTCAGTCTTTTATTCTGTTTAGCCTAGTCATTTGGTTTGATACTGGGTCTGCAGGATCCTCACTCAGGGGCCACTTCCAGCGGCAGGTCAAGGCCGGGGCAGACGAGGAAACATTCGACGAGGACGTTGTCAACGAAAGCAATCGGGTTACTACCGGCGCAAAAGACGAGAATGGCCTCCGGGTGATGCATGTCACCAAAACCTTTGGCGACAACACAGCCGTCGACAATGTTACTTTCGGCATCAAGCGCGGCGAGGTTTTCGCTCTCCTTGGGCCGAATGGTGCAGGAAAGTCTACCACTATCTCGCTCATCCGCGGCGACATCAAACCTGATCACCACGGTGGTGATATCCTTGTCGAGGACGTCTCTGTTACCAAGAACCTTGCAGGCGCTCGAGCAAATCTCGGTGTCTGTCCTCAGTTCGATGCTATGGATCAGATGACGGTGCGTGAGCATCTTGAGTTTTATGCCAAGATCCGAGGTATCCAAGATGTGGAACACAACGTGAGGGCAGTTCTGCAGGCTGTTGGCCTGGAGTCCTTCTCGGCCCGTATGGCGCATGCATTATCCGGAGGCAACAAGCGCAAGCTGAGTCTCGGAATCGCATTGATGGGCAACCCAACGGTCGTGCTGCTCGACGAGCCTTCATCGGGTCTCGATGCCGCTTCCAAGCGTATCATGTGGAAGACTTTGGAGGCCACAGTCCCTGGGCGATCGATCCTGCTCACAACTCACAGCATGGAGGAGGCGGATGCACTAGCTGGCCGCGCTGGCATTATTGCTCGACGAATGCTGGCTTTGGGAACACCCGATGACCTCCGCCACCGTTTTGGTGATGCCCTCCATATCCATCTAGTCTCGGATACAGCGCCACGCACTACCCAAGAGGAAATGGGCCACATCATTGACTGGATCCGGCAGAAGCTGCCTTCAGCTGACGTCGAAGAAAAGACTTATCATGGCCAGATCCGCTTCTCGGTGCGTGCAGGCCATGTTCTCGCAGCGACATCTGGCCGCAGCGAGCAGGAGATCACAAAGAGTGGCGAGGATCTGAGCCAGAGTGCTATTGGACACCTGGTCGTTCTGCTGGAGGAGAACAAGCGTAAACTTGGCGTGGGTCATTATAGCGTCAGCCCGACAACGTTGGATCAAGTGTTCCTGACTATCGTGGGACGGCACAACGTCAAGGAGGAGAATTCAGAAGAAAAGAAGGAGAGTACCTGGAGGAAGATTTGGATGTTTGGGCGGTCTTAGGCAGGGCCCGTACTCGGTTTGGTTACTGGAGGCTTGATTTGGCTAAGATTCGAGCAAGTATACATGGCAGTCATTCGACCTCTTGTTGCAAATGCTCGGTTGTGATGATCGATTTCCGAACAGGCCAGCTTCAACTCTGGGATGAGTAACTCTGGGATGAGTAGCATTAGTTCGGCGTTAGTCATTCATTGATAGGAACAGTATAACTCTTACCTTGACAAGGATTCTTCTGTGAATTCATGATGTTTGTTCAGTTGCATCTGTGTCATTGTTCGACCTTCTTGTGCCGGAGCTTTCTTTGTCGCCGCTACCCGTCTCTGAACAACGCGGACGCTGGCGCCTTGTTCTGAGGCGAAACAGCCTTGAATGGACAAAGAACACCAGAACATGATTGAGATGTTTGATTTGTTATTGCGTATTTATATCAGTTGCCTCTTCGATGGACAAGCTAAGATGGAGGAAGAGATTTTAGCATTTCGATCCATCTCCTTGACCGAACCACCTCAGCTTAGAACCAGCTACTGTCAGAAAGCCAAAACGATCAAACCCAGAACAAATTAGTGCAAGGTCATCTTTTGAGAAGCTATACGAGCAGTATGTGCTACCGCGTCGTTAACCATCATCTCCGCTGCGACGTGCGGCCGGTCCTCTCCGACGGATCTCGAATCTACGTCGACACTTTCGCGGATCCTCTTTCGTGCGAATGCCATCCTCATGAACATATACGCCCGTGGCTCAGTTGCGACTTCCACGGGTGCTGCATGCAGACAGCCAAGATGCTCTGGTGCCCTGATGTCGACACATGCAACGAAGTCATCGAACTGCACCGCTACCTCCAAGCCCGACCCCGAAGCCAGGACATCTGGAGCGCCGGGTATCCCATCATTTTTGACCGTCGCTTTGAAAAGAGTGCGGTGGATAACTGGTGCGATATCCAGCCCATAGACGAGGTTCTCTTCTCAGCCTGTGGCCTCCCACATCTGTCTCTCCTCCCGCCGCTCTTCCGCCATATCCTCACCAACCTCATCACCACCGGTCGTCTCGTCGTGACGAGTCAGACGCAGCTCGCCGCCCTCATCGAGGACCTCGACAAGCGCCGCATCCTGCACGACGCGTTCCACGGGGAGGCGTGCGAGCGCGTGCTCAACGAGTGGGAGTGCTCGGCGAAGAGGCCGATCGAGGCGGGCGATGCGCTGGTGAGGGCGATGAGGAGACTGCTTGTCAAGCAGGTTGACCTGTTTGAGGCGAGCTGGACGTTGATGGAGGGTGCTGTGAGGGGGGATGAGGGGGTT